>JADBJO010009171.1:20000-27500 GCA_016801955.1 Conus betulinus
GTGGATCTTTGGGCGAGTATTTGTTTTCTTGTGGGAGCAAGAGTTTACCCTACGTGTTTGTTGTGTATTGTTTACTGTCCCCTGCCTCATTTGGCATTCACTTTCTTTTCAATCAAACCTAGGTTATTTGTATTTGTTTTCTGTCCGTTTATGGACATTGTCCAAGATCGAAAAGGTTTGCCAGTCTTGAGTAAGTGTTAATAAATAAATGTTCATTTCTCCAGTTGGCGCTGTGTAGATGTGTCCGGTACAAAAATATTTAGGCAAGTTTGGAACATCCTTTTTTGGAGATGGTTCGTTGCTTGTTCTGTGTGCTCTGTGCTGTCATATCTGCTAGGCGATTCGGTGTTGTAAACAGTATTCCCTTGGAGTTATGGGCGCGTATTTGTTTTCTTGCGGGAGCAAGAGTTAACATACATTTTTTTTGTTTTTGTTTTATTTCTTGTTTACTGTTCCCACACAGCTTGAACAAGAACAACAAAAACAACCATCATAATCATTATATCAGTAATAATAATATAATGATACTAATAATAACAACAACAACAACAACAACAACAACAATAATAATAATAATAAATAATAATAATAATAATAATAATAATGGTAAGAAGAAGAAGAAAAGAAAGAAAGAAAGAAGAATGTCACATCCTCAGTCGCAGCTTCTGATAATATACAATGCGACCGACGAGCTGACAAGAGTTCTTGGTCACATGACCCAACCATCATTTTCCTCTGTCTGAACAGGACGCAGACAAACGTGACTATGAAACAGGATATAGAAAGGATAAACAGCACCATATCCGTTCAATCCAGACCTTCAGCACACACACACACACACCCCCACACCCCCCACGCCCCTCCCTCATCAGATCCATGCTGTGTTGTTTGGTAGCTCTCTCAAACCAGGGAACTGTGGAAACGAAGTCAGGAACACGGTAATTCCAAAGTGGCCACAGCTGGCGAAGTTATATACCTTTGGGATAACCTTTAGCGAAGTGTACAAGTCCATGAGTTAGATTTCGTTCAGTAGGGCTCTAGTACGTGACTTTGTCTCTCCCCCGACTCACCCCTGTCCTATAAACACACGCTTGCCTCTCTCTCTCTCTCTCTCTCTCTCTCTCTCTCTCTGGATGGTATATCACTGACGCACGGTCGTGTGTGCTTGAGAGAGAGAGAGAGAGAGAGAGAGAGAGAGAGAGAGAGAGAGAGAGAGAGAGAGAGAGAGAGAGAGAGAGAGAGAGAGAGAGAGAGAGAGAGAGATGGGCAAAAAAAAAAAATCTTCTGCAGCAGAGCCTTGAAATGCATCTCCTAAATGCTCTATAGAAGGACAGCCGATAATCGCCAATGGCCACAGGAATTCTATTGATTCATTTTATTGTTTTTAAAGCCGTACCGGTCGCAGAAACCATCTGGGGATGGAGCAGAAATAAAACTCCAGGGATGCGCCTGTGATGCCTCTGTTGGATCAGAAAATCTGTTGTGTTGTTCTTGTTGTTGTTGTAGTTGCTGTGTGTTGCTGTTGTTGCTGCTGCTGTAGTTGGTGGTGATGGTGGCGTGTGTGTGTGTGTGTGTGTGTGTGTGTGTGTGTGTGTGTGTGTGTGTGTGTGTGTGTGTGTGTGTGTGTGGAGGGAGGGTTGTTGGTGACAGTGGTGATGGTGGTGATGATGGTGGTGTGGCAATGGTGCTGCTAATATATTTGTTTTGCCTTCTTTGTCCACTCAGTAAAATTAATCCGCGCCACTTTTTTTTCCAGCTTCTTGTGACACAAGGGTTCATCATATGACAATCCCACACCAGGTGTATTTTAGGAATAGTCAATTGCAAATCATACATGAAGAAAGCCACCACAGGAGATACTTCACTGCTATAGACTCACTCCAGTGATAGTCAGTGGTGCCTGTTCTGAGCCAACATGTTCAAGACATTACCCACAACATACACCACTGACGAAAGAATCACAGTAAACAACTAGCACGAGGAAACAAATCAGAAGCATCTAGTGGAATAAACCCTGACAAATTATAAAAAAAAAATGATAATACGGTTTGCAAAGAAACAACAACAACAACAACAACAACAAAAACAATCCAGTTGGGAAAATGAATGGCCACAAACCTTGACGATGCGATTACTCCAGACGTAGTGGCGTGACTATGCCAGGGAGAAATGGGTTGTGACGATAAAGTAATGCTTTCCTGTCCAGTCCCGTTGTCAAGCTGCTAGGCGGTAATCTGGCCAGTCTGAGCAGGATGCAGACAACACTGATGACTGAAGCCATACATCAAGCCCCTCCCTCCCTCCCGCCAACTACACCCCCCTATACGCTCAGCTCTTCCTCCCGTCGCCATCAAACGGTCTTTGCTGGCTGTTCTTGAATGTTGGCAGCTTCGAAGGTAACTAGCATTAGAAATATTTCCACTACTGGAGGATGGCGTCGGAAGAGCCTGGCGATTAGAGCTAGCAGGGTGCCATTCTGGGTAGAGCCAGGATGGCTTTGGATAGTGCCAGTAATTGCATGGATAAGTCTTTTGGGGGTGGTGATATACCATTTCTCTCTCCCTCATCCCCCCCATCGCTCTCTCTCCTCTCTCTCTCTCTCTCTCTCTCTCTCTCTCTCTCTCTCTCTCTCTCTCTCTCTCTCTCTCTCTCTCTATCTATCTATCTCCCTCTCCATTATAACCTCTCCTCTAATGATCTCTTTCTATAATGATCTCTCTTTTTAATGCTCTCTCTCTCTCTCTCTCTCTCTCTCTCTCTCTCTCTCTCTCTCGCTCTCTCTTACACATACACACACACACACACACACGCGCGCGCGCGCGCGCGCGCGCGCGCACGCACGCTCATAAATGAACTCATAGATACACTAATTATCGTCATCATCATCATCATCATCATCATCATCATCATCATCATCATCATCATCATCATCATCATCAAAAGAACTAACAAGCTAACTGAGAAGAACAGAGCTTCTTTCATTCCTTAAATAGCAAACATCAGGTGATATACCCTCAAAAGTCATCATCCATTTTTCAAGTTACCTTTTCGTATTTTATATGCCTCTGCGACATACTTTGCTAGGCACATGCTTATATCTTCTCTTTCAAAAGAAAGCATGTTTTTAGGGTTTTGTTGTGCAGCCATGGGCACATAGAACAAAGCACATTTTTGTCTAATGCTGGCATAAACAGCACAGTGCAATACAAAATGAATTTCGTCTTCACGAACACTCTCATCTAAGCAGACAGGACACTTGTCAATATTTTCGACAGAAAACCATCTTCTGTAAGCATGCAAACCCAATGTTCTTGTTCGAAATCTTACAAAAATATCTCGATGCCACTTGTTTGGAATTGGTTTTCTGCCCCCGACCGGCTCCTACCCAGAGTTGAGTTTTGCTGCGGACTCAGTTGGGAAGACTGGGACCACACAGTCGAGTTTCATCCACTTAATGGATGCGTTCTGAGAGTGTTGCTCAAAATTTCCTGACCAACACTGCAGGTGCCTGTATCTCTCGGGCCTGGTTGACACCGGGATATAGTATGAAAGGAAGCGTAGAGTACAGCCCTGTCATGTAGTCTCAGACCGAAATGGAAATCCGTAGCATCATCTTAATCATCCTCATTCTCATCGATCAGCATCAAAAAAAAAAAAAAAAGTCAAATTCTGTGGCCCTTCATGCCCTGCTCTCATGGTGACCTCAATTTCGATGTCCTCTCCACGTCTGTGGCCTTGGTTTGGTTCCGTCGGGGTCACCGGTATCGGCGAGTCCATGGGGGCTGTCGTTGGACGGACGTGGTGGCGCCCTCCGGGGGGAGAGAGCTCACTCACGCCGGCTCCGCGACTAAGCAATTATTGTCGTCAGTAGGGGGCTTAGTAGGTGGTGTCCTGCATATGTTAGATCAGAACAGGCGCCACTGAACACCACCGATTTTTGTCTTTCTACTCCCTCATTCAGCCATACTATACCATATTCATTCAAAACTTTTCTAACATTACTTACCCAGCTCAGTTTTCCCTTATCTAGTGGCAGTTTTAAACATCAGACACGCGCTGTTTACATAATCTGGACTCTGGTAATTTGACAAGTCTTAACCATATTTAATACATTTTACGTAGGCGTGGATATACAGCGGATATCGCCCCGTTTCACCACACATCATCTGATTAGATGTGTGTAAAGGGCCATTAAGATATGTTTTATACAAAAAGATGCATTCCATAGGTTCATTCTGATGAAGTCCCCATATTTCAGACGCATACAACAACAATGGCTTAATTTGTGAATCGAACAATTTCAAAAACAGTGACAAATCAAATGACCGTAGTTTCCTCCTTGTTTTTAGGATTACAATGACACCTCTTTTCCCTTTATCACTAGTTTGAACCCACCCTACATTTAGGCTTAGCTTAGTTGTAAAAATCATACCGAGAGAGAGAGAGAGAGAGAGAGAGAGAGAGAGAGAGAGAGAGAGAGAGGAGAGAGACGCGCGACGCGCGCGCGCGCGCGCACACACACACACCACACACACCACACACACACACACACACACACACACACACACACACACACGCACGCACGCACGCACGCACACGTACACACACACACACACACACACACACACACACACACACACACACACACACGATAATAATGGTTGTTAATTGTTTCATTGTTTTCATTCATTGTATATTTCTGATTTCTACATTTGCATTGCTTCGCGTTTTCTGCGTTTTTTTTTTTCACTATTGTAATTGATATTTATGCTTTTCTTTGTGAGGGCAGGATAAAAAAAAAAAAGCTGTAAAGCTTATTCTTTTAACCCTCAATAAAGATAATTTTGACTTGACTTGACTTGACTTGACACGAGAGAGAGAGAGAGAGAGAGAGAGAGAGAGAGAGAGAGAGAGAGACAGAGAGAGAGAGAGAGCTTTCAGAATAATAATACATGAGAGAGAGAGAGAGAGAGAGAGAGAGAGAGAGAGAGAGAGAGAGAGAGAGAGAGAGAGAGAGAGAGAGGTTTGATCAGCTGAAACATGAAACAAAGGTCCTTTCCGACAACGAGAGGCAGCTCAAAGAGAAGTTTAATAAAACAAGTGGACTCCAATAGCAATGTCTGTTTTTTTTTTAATTTATTTTTTTTTTTTTTTACTTATTATGATGTCAAGACTTAATTGTGATTTTTATCTGACATACACACACACACACAGACACACAGACAGACAGACAGACACACACACACACACACACACACACACACACACACACACACACACACACACACACACACACGCACAAACACACAAGCCAGCCATCATCTGTTTCATTTTTCTAGGTTTTTTTATCTCAAAATGAATTATTTGTGCTATAATCACATTCGTCTAAGACGAAGGAATAAAAAAAAACGCAAGCATGTGTAATCCAGCCTTGTTTACTGAAAACAGAGCTATGGGTATTGCTGAAGCGATCACCCCTCGCATGCCCAAAGACTGCCTAGCGAGCGCGTGTTATTTCACTTTGGTTTATCTTGTTCTTCCCTGCAGTGTTTGCTAAATAACTAGAATGCGTACTGTGGAGATCAGAGACTCCCACCAAGGTTCACCAATCATCCTTTCTTCCAGCTGAATCCCGCCCGAAGCCATCTTATCTTGATACATTTCCAAATCTATCTCTCTACATTGAAACTGTCTGCGGATATCTCAGTTCTTACTGTCTCATCTATTCTTTGGTGGCAGATGCAGGTACCTAGCTAAGTATGTTATTGTGCCGTGACTGATAACATATCACAATCCCTTCTGGATCTGAGCTGTACTCTGTATTGGCTCTAGCTGTTACAAGTTTATAGACATCATGCAACTGATAACATGACTGTTTCTAAAAGTGAGATCCATGAACACTTTCTTTAGAAATGTACGCAAAAATTCTCCCTTAACGCGATGTTAAAGAACATTACAAAAGCTGCTATTTGAACTGGATCTGTGCCCAAATTTAACACAAAGGTTCTTGGATCTCATACCAGTTTTCAGCCAATTTACTTATGAATCAAATGTTAGTTTTACCTGGTCTTCGTGACTGTCAGACAAATGAACAGATAGATACCTCATCCCTGTTCTCTCTTGGCAGAGGTATATGTGACTGCACTTATTGATAGTCAGACAATTCAACAGGGAAAAAGAAAACAAGTTCACACTTGGCTAATACCTAAGACTTTAACTTGTTAGCAATCAGACAAACCAACAGACAGAACCACCCTCTCATTTGCAGAGATACTTATGGCTATGGCATGCTAACAGCCAAACTAACAGTAACATCGTCCCTCCTTAGCAGAGACACCTATCACTCTGACATGTTAACAGCAAGACAAGACAATAGACAGGGAATCCTCCCTCTCTTCACGATGCCATGTTAATGGTCAGACAAACCAACAGACAAAAACATCCCCCTCTTTGGCAGGGACACCTGTCACTATGACATGTTAACAGGCAGACAAACCAACCGACAGACCCCCCCCCCCCCCCCCCCCCCCCTCCTTGGCAAGGATACCTATGCTTATGACATGCTAACCAGCCAAACTAACAAATAGAAAACATCCTGCTTCTTTTGCAGAGATGTCTTGTTAACAAATAAACAAATCAACAAACAAAAACATCCCATTCTTAGCAAATGCCTATCATTATGGCATGCTGACAGCCAAACTAGCAAACAGAAACGCCCTGCCCATTTTGCAGAGATACCTGCTACCATGGCATGTTAACAGCCAGACAACCCAACAGACAGAGCCATTACCCTATGTCAGATACCTATGACTATGACTTGCAAACAGCCAGACAAACTAACAGACAAACACATCCCCTTATGCAAGATATCTTTGACTATAACGTGTTGACAGTCAGACAAACTAACAAATAGAAACATCCCTTTATGCAAGATACCTATGAGTATAGCTTGTTGACAGTCAGACAAACTAACAGACAGAAACATCCCCCCCCCCCCCCTATGCACAATACCCATGACTGTAACTTAAAAGTCAGACAAACTAACAGATAGAAACATCCCCCTATGCAAGATACCTATGACTATAACTTGTTGACAAATTAACAGATAAAACATCCCTTTGTGCAAGATACCTATGACTGTAGCTTGTTGACAGTCACATAAACCAACAGACAGAAACATCTCTTCATGCAAGATGCCTATGACTATGACTTGTTGACAGTCACATAAACCAACAGACAACCCCCCCCCACCCCCACACCCCTTTTCCCTTGGGAGAGGTAAGGGGAGGGGAAGGGGATGCCGGTGGTGGTAGGGTGACACAGGAAGGAGGGAGGGAAATGGGGGGGGGGGGGGTCACGGTGGGAAAGGGGGACGTATGGTAGGTACCGGGGTAGGGGAAGAACGGAGACGAGAGGGGGGGGGGGGGGGAGGATGGATGAAGGAAGACTTGAGGTGGGGAATGAAAGGAAGACGAGAGGTGGGGGAAGGGAAAGGGGGAG
>JADBJO010009171.1:30000-37500 GCA_016801955.1 Conus betulinus
CTTCCTTTCCCCCTTCTCCCTCCCTCTTTTTCCTTTCCCCCTCCCCCTCCCTCTTTTTTCTTCCCTCCCCCCCTCCCTTC
This sequence comes from Conus betulinus, assembly GCA_016801955.1. Lineage (NCBI taxonomy): Eukaryota > Metazoa > Mollusca > Gastropoda > Neogastropoda > Conidae > Conus > Conus betulinus. Next base: position 30,081 of record JADBJO010009171.1, read on the forward strand.
TTTTTCTTCCCTCTTTTTCCCTTTCTCCCCCTTTCCCCCTTCCCTTTTCCCCCCCCTCCCCCCTTCTCCTCCCCTTTCCTTTCTCCCCCTTCCTCTTTTTCCTTTCTTCTTTCCCTCCTTTCTTTCCCTTTCCTTTCCTTCCCCCCTCTTTCCCCCCCTTTTTTCCCTTTCCCCCCTTCCTCCTCTTCTTTTCTTCCCCCCCCCCCCTTCTCTTCCCTTCTTCTTTCCCCTTTCTTTCTTCCCTTCCCCTCCCTCCCCCTTCCCCTTCCCCTTTCCCCCCTTTTCCTCCTTTTTCCTTTCCTTTCCCCTTCCCCCCCCTTTCCCCTCCCCTTCCCCCCTCCCCCCCTTTTTTCCCTTCTTTTTTTTCTCCTTTTTCCTTTTTCCCCCCCTTCTTTTCTTTTCCTCTTCTCCCCCCTCCTCCTCTTCCCCCTCCCCTCCCTTTTTTTTCCCCTCTTCCCTCCTCCTCTTTCCTCCTTTCTTCCCTTCCTTTTCCCTTTCCCCTTCCCCCCTCCTTTTTTCCTTCCCCTTTCCCCCCCTTTTCTTTCCCTTTTCCCCCCTTTTCCCCTTTTCTCCCTTTCTCCCCCCCCTTTCCTTCCTCCTTTCTTTTTTTCTTCTTTCTTTATTTTCTCCCTCTTCTTTTATTTTTGATTTTTCCTTTCCCCCTTCCCCCGCTTTCTTCTCCCCCCTTTTTCTTTCCCCTTTTGTCTTCCCCCTCTCTTCTTTTTTCTCTTTTTCCTTTTTTTCATTCTTTTTCTCTTTTCCCTTTCTCCCTTCTCCCTTTTTTCTCTTTTCCCTCCTTTCCTTCCCTCCCCTTTCCCTCCTTTTCTCTTTTCTCCTTCCCCCCGTTCCTTCCCCTTTGGCCTCTCCCAACTACTGTATTTTTTCCTCTCCTTTTCTCTTCCCCCTCCTAGTTTTCCCTATCAGATATAAACGGGTAGAGGTTCTCTCTCGGGGACTGTTCTTGAGGCATATTCCGTCCCCGTTGTTACGGTTGCTGCTGTTGTTTGTTGCTTGCTGCTGCTTGCTGCTGCCAGGTTGTTGTGTTGTGTTGTTTGTTATCGTTTTGTTGTTGTCTCTCTATTGCTTTGCTTTCTCCGTCGTCTTTGAAATTTGAAACATGCGTCTTGACTGCAATGTCACTGAGGTAGAGTAGTAAATGGGACAGCAAAAGAAGAAGAAGAGAAGAAGACGAAGAAAAGAAGAAGAAGAAGAGAAGAGCAACAACAACAACACAAGGAGAAAGAGAGAGAGAGAGAGAGAGAGAGAGAGAGAGAGAGAGAGAGAGAGAGACAGACAGACAGACAGACAGACAGACAGACAGACAGGCAGGCAGACAGACAGACAGAGACACGGAGAGAGGAGAAAGGAGGTGGGAGTGGGATGGGGGGGGGGGTGAGAGGAGAGATCATCCAGAAACCAAACCGTCCCTCCAGCAGAGGGAAGCCTTGGAAATCGTGTTCCCTCTCGCACTGCTTTCAGAGCTGCCAGTTATTTGCGAACAGTTGTCAAGCAAATACTACATTTGAGCGTCGGGCGAAGAGACGCACAGGCAGGAGGGTCAAAGTTGGCGGAGAAATGAGGTTTCACGTATGGCTTCGGTCGTCATTGTTGTCTGCATCCTGCTGAGACTGGCCAGGTTACCGCCTGGCAGCATGACAAGGGAATTCGACTGGAAAGGATTACTTCACTGTCAGACACATCTCTGCCTGGGAAAGTCTCGCTGCTCTCCTCGAAGTGGTTGCATGCATCAGCATAGCTTGGTGCCAACCATGTTACATTTGTTATTTTTCATTCTCTTTTTGTGTCTGGGTTCACGCGTTGTTTACCTTACAATATGGAACCTATCAGTGTCGTTTTGCCTGGCACACCTGATCAGAATCTCAGGGTGTGTTTTCCATTGGCTGGTTTTTACCTTGCGCCTTGGTAACTTTGGTGATCTGAAAGACTAGCACTCTGCAGACCACTCAAGGTTTCCTGGAGAAGGAAGAATCGGGAGGGAGGAGGGAGCATCCTGTCCAATGTGAGATTCAAACCACCAACCATTCCCATTCTCTTGTTCTTGTCAATGGCGTTAGTACAGAAAGGGTGAAGGGAATTCGCTCGACAGAAATAGTAGCTGCTTTACAGCTTGGGATGTTTACTCTTTCTGCGGGACACATGAAGTGACCCCTTGCACATACTGGTTAAGAACAGATACTGTTTGTCTACCACCAAAGTCACTCAAAAGCAGTGAGGTGTCTACTGCTATGGGTTGCCTCGTGTCGACCTCTTCTGGAGGTTGAGGGTATTAGGGCTGTGGCAGGAAGAAATTCTGCCTTCCATTGCATTGAGACGCCGGAATAATGAGCGTGGGCATATACGGTTGAACGGACACACAAGGCGAGAAAGCAAAAGTTAATACCAAACAACAATAACAGCAGCAGCAGCAACAACAACAACAACAGAGGACATGTTTCATTTTTTTTTTCTAATGCTGATCGATGAGAATAAGGATGATGAAGATGATGCCACGGATTTCCATTCAGGTTTGAGACAGCAAGATAGGACTGTAGTCTAAGTTTACTTTCATAATATATCCGAGCGTCAAGAAGGCCCAATAGACACCTGTAGTTTTTGTCAAGAATTTTGATCGACACTCTCAGAGATGCCTCCATGAAGTAGACTGTTTTGGTGCCAGTTTTTCCCAGCGGAGCCCGTGGCAAACTCCGTCTGGGTAGGGGCGGGTCATGGCAGAAAAATCCGACATGGGCTCTGATGGGAATCCCACCACGACTTCCCAGCCGGGAGTCCGTGTCGCTAACCATTTCGCTACGGTACGGCGGCTGGTTGTTGCCGTTGTTTTATTGTTGTTTGTTTATTTTTTGTTGTTGTTGTGCTGCTGCTTGTTGTCGTTTGTTGTTGTTATTGTTGTTGTTGTTGTTCTTCTCTTCTTCTTCTTCTTCTCTCTCTCTTTCTTTCTTTGTTGTTTCTTTCTTATTTTTTTTTCTTTCCTTCTATCTTCTTCGTTTACTTCCCCCTTCTTCCTGTCTCCCTCCACATTTTTTTGACGAAAGTGCAAATTGCCTAGATAAAGCAGGGAAAACAACAAGAAGGTCTCGGGTAATCAAAAGACCTCCAAATTCTGACAATCAAATTGTTTGCTACTGTCGATTCTAAATGTTTTTTTTATTTTGACCACATGTTTATTGATTTTTTTTCTAATGCTGATCGATGAGAATAAGGATGATGAAGATGATGCCACGGATTTCCATTCAGGTTTGAGACAGCAAGATAGGACTGTAGTCTAAGTTTACTTTCATAATATATCCGAGCGTCCAAGAAGGCCCAATAGACACCTGTAGTTTTGGTCAAGAATTTTGATCGACACTCTCAGAGATGCATCCATGAAGTAGACTGTTTGGTGCCAGTTTTCCCAGCGGAGCCCGTGGCAAACTCCGTCTGGGTAGGGGCGGGTCAGGGCAGAAAAAATCCGACATGGCTCTGATGGGAATCCAACCCACGACTTCCCAGCCGGGAGTCCGTGTCGCTAACCAGTTCGCTACGGTACGGCGGCTGGTTGTTGCCGTTGTTTTATTGTTGTTGTTATTTTTGTTGTTGTTGTTGTTGCTGCTGTTGTCGTTGTTGTTGTTATTGTTGTTGTTGTTGTTCTTCTTCTTCTTCTTCTTCTTCTCTCTCTTTCTTTCTTTGTTTCTTTCTTATTTTTTTTCTTTCCTTCTATCTATTCTTCTTTTACTTCCCCCCTTCTTCCTGTCTCCCTCATCATTTTTGACGAAAGTGCAAATTGCCTAGATAAAGCAGGGAAACAACAAGAAGGTCACTCGGGTAATCAAAGACCTCCAAATCTGACAATCAGAATCCGTTCCCTTTGTTTAGCAATGTCGATTCTAAATGTTTTTTTTTATTTGCTGTTTATTGATGAGGTATGCATACCAATTGAAAAGCTCATTTGGCTGATATAATGATCTGATCATTATTGACCAGAAACACACAAAATAAAATGTATCCAAACAACAGCGCCAGGTTCCAGTGACTCTCAGGATACACGCAACACACGGGGGAACAGAACGACCTCTCTCTCTCTCTCTCTCTCTCTCTCTCTCTCTCTCTCTCTCTCTCTCTCTCTCTCTCTCTCTCTCACACACACACACACACACACACACACACACACACACACACACACACACACACACACACACACACACACGGTAAATATGTGTGTGTCCGTGTATTTACATCTGTCTGTGTGTGTGTGTGTGTGTGTGTGTGTGTGTGTGTGTGTGTGTGTGTGTGTGTGTGTGTGTGTGTGTGTGTGTGTGTGTGCACGCGCACATGCGTGTGCACGTCTGTTCAGAAGGGTGATTGTGGATGATCATGAACATCTAGATACACGTCAGCTGGCTATTCACATAGGTTGTTACGCTGATCATAAGTAGTTGAATTAGCACTTACACAAGTCAAAACGACGTATCAGGCTGGTACATTCATCAGATGACAAATACATAACAGAATATCATGGATATCATTTTCCACATAAATACACAAAAAGGGGCTGTTGAATGGGAATTGTTGAAGAGAGAAATGAATTAAGAGAGAGAGAGAGAGAGAGAGAGAGAGAGAGAGAGAGAGAGAGAGAGAGAGAGAGAGAGAGAGAGAGAGATTTTAACGCAATTATTGCTTTTTTTTCTGATTTTAATGAATTTAAAATGAGTTTCATTTTTCATCTGCATTTGGAAATCTGCTCTCATTGTATCGATATTTCATCTGCTAAAAAAAAGAATCCTCTCCATCACTGAGGGGCAGGTTACACAGAAGTTTAAAACAAGTCAGGTCAATACAGACTGCAGGATCCACGGGTTCTTCTCATGTGTTACTCAACATGGAATCTGCAATTTGTGAAACTGTTCTTTTAGCAGGGAAAAAAACAACGACTAGAAATCCTTAACCTCCCATTTTTTTTTTCGTGACCAACGATCTCTGTGAGGAAAAGAGAAACATAAGCTTCTGACGTTTTCTTCATGTATATGCTCCTTTTTGCTGTGCTTCCTTTTACAGCCACGCTCTTTTGTCCAGCTATAGGAATTTCCGATGATTTTTTTTTTTTCTTTCGTGGCTTATTCATTTGTTTGAAAAAAGACTGCTTGGTCTGCTGCAAATCACAAGAACACATCCTTAACGAGCACCCACAGGCCACCGTACCGGTACAATGAGGGTACTTTCCTACAGCCACCTGATCTGCGTGTGCTTACAACCGTTGCTGATGCTCGATTCTGGCACATTTTGAGTGTGTTTTCTGGCCTTCCTCTACCCAAAAAATCTGAGTACTAATATTCTAACATAAACCAAGATCCCACGTGCAGCAAGAAACTAGCAAATAAACAAAACAAATCCTAAATGTCTGGTAACTTATCCCGAGGAACGTTTTGTAGAGAAAACACAGTGGCAGCACACAACAAACAAACATGTATAATAAAAAAAATTATATAAAAAAATACAATCAAAGACACATACAAGCCATGGACGACATCAAAACATAGCGGAGCGTTCACCCTCCCAGAGAGTGCAGCATGCTATTCACAGGGAGAAATGTGCTGTGGCGATAATCCAGTTCCTTTGTCGCGCTGCCAGGCGGTAATGTTGCCAATCTGAGCAGGATGCAGGCAACAGTGACGATTGAAACCATACATCAATCCCTTTCCCCCCGCCAGCCTCTGCCCCCCCCCCCCCCCCCCCCACCTCCTGCACTTTCATCTCCTTCTCCCATGGCTACAACAATGTATTTGCTTGCCAGCTTTCCTGAATTGCTGGCAGCTCTCAGAGCCGAGCTGGGGGACTCAAAAAGGCTTCCTTCTTCTAGAGGACGGTGTCTGGGTGACAGCCCAAAGCCGATTACACATCAGACCCGTCTGAGGATTAGAGCTGGCAGGGTGCCCTTCTTTCCGCCAAGATGATTTTGGAGTATTGACGACAGTCAGCACAGGGACACTTCTTTCTCTCTGTGCGTCCACAGGTGCGTCCATGCGCATGTGTGTATTTGGAGGGGGACAGATGGACGATCGTGTACATGCAAGTGTTTTTTTTTTTCCGTTTTGCCATTTCGCACCAACTGTCGCTTTGTTGATAAGGACGTTCATGAACATTTACAGGTGTGGACATTTGATCAGCACACAGGTCTTGTAACAAATAATTACGACATATCATATCTCATATTTATGCAAGGAACAAAAGCTTTCATATGGGAGAGAGAGAGAGAGAGAGAGAGAGAGAGAGAGAGAGAGAGAGAGAGAGAGAGAGAGAGAGAGAGAGAGAGAGAGAGAGAGAGAGAGAGAGTCTCCCAATCACCAGTCACGCCATGTCCACATGATCTGAAGAAGATCGGAGGAACGCAAAATGTACGGGAAATCCAAATCGGATTGTTTACAGCCCGACTGACTGCAGAAGCCATCAGAGAATCGATGGCCAATGAAACGTGTGGGGTCAGTAAATCGTCTGACAGTCCAGCAAATCTTTGTGCCACTTTCCATTGTTTTCTCGTTGTTGTTCCTGCATTTGTCGCCGTTGTTGTTGATCCTATTGCTGCCGCTGCTGTCGTTTTTTTTTTTTTTTTTTCTTGGTCCTTTCTCAATGTTTTTACTATTGTTTCCTCGTTTTTCATACCCTCTCAATAACATTCATTCCAGCTCCTCAGAACAGAGCCACACAAAGGCTCATCCTCTCACAGTCCCTGCACCAGCCGTCCACATGGAGCCAAGAATAGAAAGTCACCACGTGGCTACCCACCAGAGGAGACCCCTCAGTCACTTTGTTCATGTGTAACTGCCCCTCTGCTGATCCAGCACATGGGAGACACCACCCACTAAGCCCCCTACTGACGTTAACAGCTGTTTGTTTGCATGGAAGACACCACCCACTAAGCCCCCTACTGACGTTAACAGCTCTTTTGTTTGCATGAAAGGCACCACCCACTAAGCCCCCTACTGACGTTAACAGCTGTTTGGTTTGCATGGAAGGCACCGCCCACTAAGCCCCCTACTGACGTTAACAGCTGTTTTGTTTGCATGGAAGGCACCGCCCACTAAGCCCCCTACTGACGTTAACAGTTGCTTGGTCGCATGGAAGGCACCACCCACTAAGCCCCCTACTGACATTAACAGCTGTTAGGTTGCGAAGCTAGTGTAGCTGAGGTTCCTCGTCTGGGGGGTGGCCACTGTGTTCATTCCATGACGGTCCCCTGAATTTACGGACACTTGGAAGTCTTCCACGAACTAATCACCTGAAAGTGAATGTTCATTGGTTCCAATCTCCCATGCAGATGATTTCATCTCGTCCATCCATTTTTTTCTTTTTTTTCCTTACGCTTTTTTTTTTTTCTTTTCTTTTCTTTCTTCCAAAAAGATCATTGGCAGTGCTGTAAGTGTTAGTG
>JADBJO010009171.1:42500-47500 GCA_016801955.1 Conus betulinus
TGGGCACTCATCTGTGTGCGATGTATGCAGGCGATAGAGGTGGGAGAGCAACTGACAGTGTCCAGTTCTTAGTCTGAAGATGGCGACTTGTTGGGCACGCTCAAGATGGTGAATGTCATCCTTCCTGGAGAGATAAAAAAACCTATGTTGATTACCCTCTTCCCCCTTCCTCTCCCAGCTTACCCTCTTCGCCCTTCCTCCCCCAGCCCCCCCCCCCCCATAACACCCCAACCCCCCAACCCTCACATACATAGAACCACCTTCCATTCACAAATCATTACGGGCCTTACCTCAAACCATAAAACAAGTCTCTCTCTCTCTCTCTTCACTCTCTCTCTCTCTCTCTCCTCTCTTAATGTTAAATCTCTCTCTCTCTCTCTCCTCTCTCTCTCCTCTAATGTTCTCTCTCTCTCTCTCTCTCTCTCTCTCTCTCTCTCTCTCTCTCTCTCTCTCTCTCTCTCTCCAAGTGATCAAGTGAACACTTTAATTGTGCATGTGGGTGTGAATGATTGTCCGGCCGGACCCATTGCAGCCAAAGAGTGGCGTGAACTGATTGGTTTGTGTAAAAACTCGTTTTCCCTCTGCATATATTGTCTTCAGTTCTATTCTCCCAGCCCGTGGTCGACACCAGCTAATTAACTCTATTGCTCCTTATAACAGACATTTATATGCTTCATGTACAAATATGCATGTGGACATGATTGACCATTTGGGGTCATTTGTGACTCAAAATGCCCCCCCCCCCCCCCCCCCCGCCCCCCCCCCCCCCCCCCCCCCCCCCCCCCCCCCCCCCCTGCCAAGCCCTGTATAAAGATGCTAACCACCCCAGTACAAAAGGGATAGTCTGCCTGGCACTAGGCTTCAAGACTGTTCTCCCTCAGACCGGGCATTCACAGTTGAACGACCTGGCTAACAACACAGGCCCCTTCAATAAGTCACACCATGTCCCCACCAATGAGCGGTCCATGCCCCGTACTGTACAGAGGAACAGCTCTAGAAATTATGGCCCTGCCCCACAAACAGCTTCTCGGCAATATGTGAATTCCAGAAATTCATGTGTGTTCCCCCCACGTCCTCAACAAATGACTTCCCGCCATTAATGTCCCAAACCAATCGCAAACCGGTCATGAACCAGCCAGAGTTGACTCCCCAGGTTCCACCGCCAGATCGTTTGAATAATCCCTGTGCTGAGGCTTACAGTCAGACACTGAACGGTGAAAAAATCGCGTCCCCCACCAAGTATCCCCACCATCCCGTCACATGTCCCGCCTCCATTCCTCTGCCCGAGTTACACGATTCCCGACGCACCTTACCCCAGACCTCCCGTCCCTTATCCGCTCTCTATGCAGAGGGTTCAATGATCTGGCTTTGGCCAAACACAGTCCCATTTTTCCCGTGGGTTCAACAACTCTACCGGTCAATCCTCTGACACAGACGAGTCATGCTGACACTCGAAACTGGCCTCCATTTAACCCTCTGGGTTATTGTGCGCAGCAGTTGATGCCATTGGCATCAGAGTTAGTGACGCAACGTGACCAACAGAGAACTGCTGCCAACCGGTAGAATAGATGATAATGATTTGATATATTGTATGATGCTTTGTCTTTGTTTGGTATATATTTATGTGTAAAAGATATATATATATATATTATATATATATATATATATATATATATATATATATATATATATATATATATATATATATATATATTGACATCAGTCGGTACATTTTCTCCCTATTCGTTCTAGTCAAGATGTTAGCATTTACGTCGTCATATGATTAAATATGTAACTGTTGAATTATTGTATTAATCATAATCATCCCTGTTTTCGGTCGTATGGTTACTCGGACTTGGGACATTTAAAATGGACTGTTGTAAAAGGACGTTGATCATTTGAACACTTACGCTTCTCGCGTCTTCTTAAGGCATAGGTGTTTTTGTGTTTAAGCCCTTACCATTTGTTTTGGCCCTTTCCCTCAGATCTGTCACTTGTATATCTCTACAATTCAGCTTATACGTTGTTTACTACTCATTTACCTATTTGAGATTATTGCTCATTGATTTTTTTTTTTTTTTTTGACTTCTTTTCTGTATCGTTACATTTGCAGAGATGTGCATTGGAGAGGTGTTTGTTTGTTTGTTTTTCACTTGTGATATTTGCTTTTCTAATCGCATAGTATCCTGCAAATTGGAATTGCTTTACATTGTACACATATTGAAGGTAAGGTGGTTTTTTCTTCCTGTAAAGTAATGGCAAATAATCCCAATACCGAGAGTAGTAATGAATGGTTAACCAACTAAGGATTCAAAACTGGCTATCTAAATGCATGCCATGTTTTAAACAAAACATGTGATTTACCTTCCATTTTATCTAATGCTGACAATTGTTTTCATTGTTTTTGTTTCTCTGAATCTCGGTTATCAAATGTAGATCGGATGATTTGGTAATGATTCCAGGCTACAATTGTATTAGGAGAGACTCGACATCAAAGCTAGAAACAGGCCTTCTGGGATATGTATATCGCTCAATGAACTATAAACTGATCCATCATTTTGATAAACATAATATTCAATGCATCCGATAGAGTTTCGTTTAAAAGGGACTAAACCGATATTAGTAGGCTTTTTATTTAAAACACACACACACACACACACACACACACACACACACACACACACACACACACACACACACACACACACACACACACACACACACACATCTGATGAACGTGTGGGATGGTATGATAGATTCGAAGCAATGATGGAAGATATCTCAGGTTATTCAACAGATATTGTATTGCTTGGTGACTGTAACATTGATTTGCTTAAACCTCATGATGAATGGAAACGAATTTTCGAATGATATAACTTAACTTAATTGATAGACACACGCCAACAAGAATAACGTGACAGTCTAAAACACTCACTGATCATATCTATGTAAACAATCCAACACACATTACAGAAACTTCCGTACCAGTTTATGGTCTCAGTGATCATTTTCCTGTATGCTTGATTTAGTCAAAAAAAAAAGCGTAAAAATTCCTAGATGTAGCCCCAAATGCATATCTTTCCGTAGTTATAAATCCTTCAATTCTACGATTTTTTTTCTTCATGATTTATGTAAAGCAGACTTTAGCAGACTTTTCCAATGGTTTTGTTTCAGGAGACTGATCCAGACGACGCTCTCGACGCTTGGTATAACCTATTTGTCCCTGTTTATGACAAACATGTCCCAACTAAGATCAAACGTGTCAAACCCGATGGAAAACCACCGTAGTTAAATGATGTAATTAATGCTGCTATTAACATTCGTGAAAACTTGTTGCAGTCAACAGGAAAAGATGCAAAATTTAAGAAACAGCGTAACACGGTTACAGCTATGAAAAGGTCTGCTCGTGAAAAAAAACATTTTAGCGACCTTATTTCATCGAAAAAAAAAAATTCAAAATCGATCTTGAAAGCCATTAATCAATTACCTGGTAAATCGTCAAAACAAGCAGCTCCGTCCTCTTTAATTCTGTCTGCGGATACTCTCAATAAATACTTTTCTACCATAGTCGAAACGACTATTAAAACTGATTGTACTAAACACAATGAACTGTTGTTGCTAAGAGAATTTTGTGATACTAAACGAATAGGGTCCAGACTTGACTTTCAGTTTATCAGTGTACACGAGGTATGCAGAGAACTTAATTCATTGAGGATTCGAAAAGCCGGGGATTAGATGATATAGATAGCAAAATTTTGAAAATTTCTGCATCTATAATCTCTGATAGCCTTACTTATATTTATAACCTTTGTATTCAGAAAGGCTATTATCCACAATATTTTGAAGAAGCTAAAGTTTTGCCTTTTTTTAAATCTAGAGATCCACAGGACCCTTCGAACAACAGACCAATTTCAATTCTGTCTAATTTGTCTAAACCTTTAGAAAAAAACAAAACCTCGAAAGGCACTTCGTTACACATCAATTATTTCATTCAAATCAAAGCGGTTTTAGAAAACATCATTCACGTCAGACGGTTCTTACAAATCTAGCAGAAGAGTGACATTCAAATATCATAATAATCTTCTCACAGGAACGATATTTGTGGACTTTGCTAAAGCCTTCAATGTTATAACCATGATCTCTTGAAACAACTTACTTTGTATGCTTTAACTCCAAAATATGTCAATCTTCTCTCATCTTTTCTACCACACAGAAGACAAATAGTTGTTAAAGATATGAAATCATCCACTTTCATGCCAGTCAATTTCGGTGTGCTTCAGGGTTCAGTCTTAGGACCAATGTTATTTTACGATTTACATAAACGATCTCCCTCCATTACATTTCCTCTTCTTGTGAACTTTCGCTGATGACACCACCCTACACAATAAAGGAAAAAATGCAGATGTAGTGTGCGCCGACGACTTACAAAATGACGTTGACAGGCTTATAACATGGACAGAACTTAATCATATGGCACTTCATCTTGAAAATTCATGTTGATATCAACAAGGCAAAAGCGACAAAATATCAAACATTATCTTAAAGGAATGAAAGATATATGATAAAGTATTAGATGAAGTAAGTTCTCAAGAACTACTTGGTCTTATTATGGACAATAATTTATCCTGGTCGAATCAGCTTTCGACTTTATCCAAACAAAATCGAAAAGAGTCTTTCAGTTTAATAGAATCAAACATTTTTTGGATTAACACACTCGGAAATTATTTTTTCATGCTTATATTCAAAGTGATGTGGATTATGCTTCAACCTGTTGGGATTTAGCTAGTAAAGCCTCCTTAACGCATCTTGAAAGTCTCTACAGACGCTCTCTCAAACTTATACTTCTTAAATCTTCCTCTCTGGAATTAGTGATTATAAAGAACTAAACATCTTGCCTTTTGAATTTAAATGTGTCTTCAATAAAGCTGTCTTTATCTTTAAGATATGAATCACCTTGCACCATTCTATCTCCGAGAGAAATTTCACTTAAGAGAGTTTCG
>JADBJO010009171.1:67500-72500 GCA_016801955.1 Conus betulinus
TTGGAAAGTAAAGCAAAGTGGACCACCATCAAAACAAAACTGCAGCATTTTTACAGTCGAAAGAACTTATCTTTTTTTTTTTCATTCCTGAGCTGACTGCTGCAGTGTAAGAAGGATGTTTGTTGTGTACATGCTGGGTTATTAATACAGGTGATGATGGTGGTAGTGTGTGGTGGTGGTGGTGGTGGTGATGACGATGATGATGATGATGATGATGATGATGATGATGATGATGATGATGATGATGATTGTCTAAGCAAGAGAGATGAAGGGCTTTCCTACACGTGCAATTATTTATGTAGAAGCATAAGTGTTTGGGTAGAGCGGAAATGTGTCAAAACATACACCCATGTAAAGATCTGCACAGGTCCCGACCTGTAATTCCCTCAACATATTCAGTATAAACACGAAGCTTAACTGCACGGGCACTGACCTACATGGTTTAGGTGCAGACCTTTCACTGTCTTCCTGTCCACGTCAATGCAGTCACCATCGGAAAGCCGCGTGGTCCCTTGTATCTACGTCCAAAGCCTGGGTGGGAAATGGATCATAAACCTTTCAACTTTCACTCCCACCCCCCCCCCCCCCCCCCCTGCCATTCTGCTCATCCTCTCTAGCTCCCAGTGGCCACAACAACAACAACAAAAGTCACTGTTACTGTTACTATGGGTACTTTATATAGCACCTATGCTCGTTAAAGACCAAGTTTTAAGTGTTTTAGAATCCACCTGTTGGCACTGTGTAATGTCCATATGATTTGGAGGAGGAGAGTTGGATGAACAATAACGACCTAGGGCATGTTCGCTCGTGCTGTATATTACGGCCAAGACGACGATGAAGGATACCTTCTGACAGGTAAAGACTTGGGAACTTTCTTGAATGCTTCGTCAATTGGTCGGGAGGATCAGCGAGGCTCTGTGCGACTGCTTTCTCCTTTGCTTCCATTTCTGATACCACTGCAGCCTTTTCGTGGTGTTCGGCACTCTGACGGATGATAAAACTGGACAATCCTTCCATAAAACCTCATGTAAAACTATCTGCAGTGTATGGTCTGACGTGTCGTTGCACGTCATACTTCAGCCCTGAGATTTTGAGCAAACTGTGTCACCAACCTCTGGGACAATGGAGGTGAAGGAGGCAGCTACACTGCTTCGGTCTGTTCTGACAGGTTAACTGTCTGAAGATTACCACTTTCTTGGAGAACGTGGCAGTGATGATCATATGCAAAAGGCTTACTCAAAGATTTTATCAAAGTCTTCATCTCCTCATAGGCAGGGTTGTTGATTCCTTTCCCACCCATTTAAAGTCCATTCCTTGGCAAGTCACTGCACTCTTAATCCTAGGAAAGCAAAAAGCAAGACTGGGAGGAAATATTGGTGACATAACGGTCCGTGAGCTGGTAATGGCTAACAAGACGGAGACTCCATATCCGGAACATTTTCGTCTCCTCTGGAACCGACAAAACATTAGTCTGGAGTGCCTTTATCTTGCATCTGTTGGATCCAGCAGAGCTTTGCGAAAGAGAGAGAGAGAGAGAGAGAGAGAGAGAGAGAGAGAGAGAGAGAGAGAGAGAGAGAGAGAGAGAGAGAGAGAATCTTTTGATTCAGAAACGAAGTGTCGCTGCAGTGAATGGCACTATCAGAAACCATCTTGGCTCTACTGCCAACTCTAATCCACAGACTGATCTGCTGTAAGTCAGCTCTAATCCACAGACTGATCTGCTGTAAAGGCGGCTCATGTCTGTCACCTAGCCACCGTCCTCTAGCAGAGGGAAGCCTCTGAATTCTAGTTCCCCTAGCTCTAGCGTTTAGAGCTGCTGCCAATTCGAAAAAAAATCTGCCAAGCAAAATAGCACGATGTAGCGACGGAAGGAAGATGAAAATGCATGGAAGGAGAAGTCGGCGTGAGAGTGGGGTTTGATTATATGGCTTCAGTCATCAGTGTTGTCTGCATCCTGCTCAGACTGGCCAGATTACCGCCTGGCAACATGACAAGGGGAGTGGACTGGAAAGGACTGCTTTACCGTCGTAACACATGTCTTGCTGGGAAGCCATCCTGATTTCTCAGAGATGTGTAAATGAATCGTCATAGTTTGATGCCATCCATATCTTGCTTGTTTGGTTGTTGTTCTTGTTGTTGTTGTTGTTATTGTTGCTGTTGCTGTTACTGCTGCTCTGCTGCTGCTGCTGTTGTTGTTGTAGTTGTAGTTGCTGCTGCTGCTGCTTTTGTTTTGCATATTTTTGTGTACCTGTGAAAGCAAATTCTCTTCTACATTATCCCAGGGATATTTCACTGGATGCTCTGGGTTTTCTATCCCACGCCGCCGATAAATGCGACAAGCGGAATCTCTGTTTATCTTAAAGACTAGGGCCACCACCCAAATCGAGCGGAACCGAAATGATGGTGAAAGAAATGGAGAAGGGCACATGGGGGGTCCTTTCTGTGGAAGATGTCCACCATCAACCTTTCCTAGGATCACAGGATAATTGCAACCAAAGTCATTGCTATCGGCATTTATGGGAACTATCATTAACGAACGTTGTGCCCACCATCTGCAAGTGACTACCGAGTCTACAGCTGAGCAATTGTTTTCACCAGTCAAGGGCTTAGTGGGTGGTGTCCTCTGTTGTCTTGATCAGAACAGATGCCACGTAAGACCAGCAACGCGGCTCAATGCCGGTGGTGTTTTTCCTCTGACAGGTTTGCCATGTGACAACTTGTACTGAGGACACAGTGGACTGGTTAGTGCTCTGATGTCGACAGACTGAACCTTTGTCTGCCTCTACACTGAGCAGATGGAATAAACTACGTAAGAAAATATTACAGCCAGCACAAGGCGAAACAGCAGCAGCAGCAGCAACAACAACAGTAACAGCAATACTATCATCACTACCAAAATCATCCTCTCCACCACTATCCCTAGCATCAACGACAACAACGAAAACAATGGAACGTGATATAGAGATGATCTGGCCCACCTGTGGACTTAGGCATTCATCCCTGAGTTTTCCACCACTGGTCATTCATCCCTAAATGGTTCCTGTGGTCAGCTGGGCTGTAAGTATCGTGACATGGAATTCCCCAGGGTTATTGATAGTTCTCTGGCTCTCTCCTGCAGATCATTTGGACATGGTGTGTTTTGCGACTGGTAGAGACGTTATATCTCTCTCTCTCTCTCTCTCTCTCTCTCTCTCTCTCTCTCTCTCTCTCTCTCTCTCTCTCTGCTCTGCATATGTAGCACGGCACGAATGCGTGTGTATGTGTGCGTGCGTGCGTGCGTGCGTGCGTGCGTGTGTGTGTGTGTGTGTGTGTGTGTGTGTGTGTGTGTGTGTGTGTGTGTGTGTGTGTGTGTGTGTGCGTACGTGCGTGCTTGCGCGCGCGTGTGTGTGTGTGTGTGTGTGTGTGTTTGCCTGCGTGCGTGTGTTTTGTGTGTGTGTGCGTGTGTGTGTGTGTGTGTGTGTGTGTGTGTGTGTGCGTGCGTGCGTGCGTGCTTGCCTGCGTGCGTGCGTGCATGCGTGCGCGCACGCGTGTGTGTGTGTGTGTGTGTGTGGTGTGTGTGTGTGTGTGGGGGGGGGGGGGGGGGGGGGGGGGGGGCTGTGTGTATGCGTGTGTGTGTGTGTGTGTGTGTGTGTGTGTGTGTGTGTATGCTTGTATAATTGGAGACAGGATGAGTGGGGAGGGAGGGGGGGAGCTGAAATCCCTCCCCAGGAAATACACAGTGTGTGGAGAGCTAAGGCGGCTTGGAGATGCAGGGGATTGTGTGGCGGCAGACAGGAAGGAAGAGGGCTAATGTCGCTGACCACCATCACACAGGTCACCGGCCCCGCCACTAAGCTTTTTTTCTGACTCTCTCTCTCTCTCTCTCTCTCTCTCTCTCTCTCTCTCTCACACACACACACACATACAAACACACACACAAACACACACACACTACAGAGGACCGTACATTAGACCTTTTCGAGCCAGGGGAGAGACACACAAATAACATCACATACATGCCCATATATATCAATTGTCTGGTGACTCAACCATTTTTTTTTTTTTTTCACATTCCCTTGAGTGTATATGAATCTTATGGCCTCGTAAAACGGAGTGTCTTTTTTACCTTTAAAGACTGATTAATCTCTACACTTCATATGTCCCAATTCGTCATTGAAATTTTGTTAAGAATCACAGCTGGTTTGCTCTCGTGGAGGTAAACTCTGTCCCCTCTCGACACTTCCGGCGCTGAATACCTACAGGCGCCTGTTGCTGAAAATGTATTATTATTACCTTTAGGCTGGACAAAACTTGCCAGTGCTTGATAATCTGGCTCTTCCGACTCAAAACATGCTGAGAGCGTCTTGGGTGAGAGTCGTGGAGGTAATGAAGGTAGGCAATAGTCATATGGTTGCAGCAAGTGGTGAGTGCACGGAGCAGATCTGCGGCAGTACTGTTGCGGCGATTTTTTTTTTCCCACGTAATTCTTGAGGACTTGCCACACGTTCTCGATCGGATTTAGATCTGGAGTTTGAGGGGGCCAGAGAAACACGGGAACTCCGTGCTGTGGCTTCCAGGTCTCGGTGTGAGCCGAGCGGTGAACAGAGGCGTTGTGTTCTTGCAGGTACCAACGTTTGTTTGGGTAGTGGTCGGCAACAAACGGCAGAAAGCTGTTTACCAGCACATCAGTGTACTTCTGATTGTTCGTATTGCCTTGCACAAACACCCAGTGTCCCACTCTGTCATTTAAATTGCATTCCCAACCACCATCAATTTCAATGTAGGGCCAAGATGGACGCTGCGCAGAGAAAGCACTGACCACTTCTCTTCGACGTTCCTCCATAGTTTTACACGTCCGTTGGGTTTGACTACGGTGGTCTTTCATCACTGAAAATAATACTCTTCCACTGATCGTTTACAGTCCAGTGAAGTTTATTCCCACGATACTGCAGCCACTTCTTTCTGGTCACTTCCTTGATGACTAGATTCTTCACTGGGGGATGCTTTGAATAGCCACGTCC
>JADBJO010009172.1:0-5000 GCA_016801955.1 Conus betulinus
CATGGAACATCATACTGTGATGGTGATGGTTGTGATGACAGCTCGCCATCCCCCGGTGATGATGTCAACACCTGATCCTCGATTCCCGCCCACATTCCGCACATTATCGACCCTCTTGGGTGATGAGTGGATGTTGATGATGGTGAGTGATGGTGACTGAAATGGAACGTGATGCGAGCTCGGTTACGTGCGCTAGGCTGCCTGTGATGCTATGGTGATGTGTGAGGATAATGATGATGCTGATGATCGATGATATGCGATGATGATGATGCATGGTGTGGACGCGAGGCGTCAGAGTCGACCGGTTCATGGTAAAGGGATCAAGAAAAAGAAAACGTCCTTAGGGTCCCTACAAAAACCGGATTTTTAAACCATTTGTTTCTCCTATGCCTCACCTTTTTGTAAACGTCGAAATTTGGATGATGAAATTACCCGAACGACCTGTTCGTGCAAGACACAGCTTTCCTGAAAAAAGCACAGTACGAACGCCATTGGGAAGGGCAGCTGATGCTCACGGGTAATCAAAGGTATTAAGATATGTATATATATATATCTATATTAGTTATATTAGTAAAAAAATCATAGATATGTATACCTAAAGTGGATACACACTACATATATGCCTTTCAACGTGCCGAATGAAGGAAAAGATTATTTGGGTGTTATTTTGTTCTTTTCGTACGGTTCATGTCTTCTGTGACAGGCTGAAGTAGATGGAAAGATTACAGACGACCAACACCGCCTTTGTTGCTTACATTGCAGTGCTGTTCCAAAAGTCAATACTCATCCTACAAGAGGACTGGAGTTGGTCAACAGAAAATTTCCAATTACAGCATTTAATCAAATTAAAAAACACAAAAAACTGTCCAAACAATTGTATTATCCTCCTTGATGGACTTAGTTTTCTCATAAATCAGGGATCTCAAAAAAAAAAAAAAAACAAGAATGGGACGGGCGTAACTATGTCTCTATTAGACCAGTCTGCTAGGAGTGGAGATGATATGATCACCCTAGATGAGCGCTAAGGTCAGGCATCCCCAAAACTACGACGTATGTGTTGCGACGTTCTTCTCACTAGAGGGAGGCACCCGGTCCATGAGCGAGGTAGGGCGTTAGGTACTGAGCGCTCTGTCCTCTTTCCGCGCCCCAGCAGACCACCGCCTGCCGAGCCCACACCTCCGGTTTCCTAAGACAAGTCATAGCCCCCATCATGCCACAACGACATTTTTTTCTGGCGTTTCTCAGCGACACCCCCACCCCATGCAATAAGGCCGCCTCCTGCACTTATAAGGACTCACACCGAGCAAAAGCTTGATTATAGTGACTTGGCACGGCCTTGAAAACGAGGACCCTAAAAAATCCAGGAATTTAAGGACAGCTGTGCGAACCCGAACGAAAATGTCATTAGTATGACAAGAGATGTGGTTATGGTACCGACCGCCATATAAGATGACGATTAGACTATACTACTAAAGATAGATAATTAGATAGATCGGTCATGAGCTCGTGTTGGGCATGTACCCGTACACCACACCACACACACACAACACCAACACACACGAATTCACCGATAGATAATTAATGGACTTTACGACAATTGCATTTGGCCCTTAACTGGATGGCAAGGAAAAAAGATGACAAAACTTATCTGTTGTGGTTTTGGGACAACCCCCCCCCCCGTGGCAGTGATGCTCCCTGCTTAATGACGTGTGTCTCTCACGCTGTCTGGGCCCTCGATCTCTCAAGCCGGGCAAAGATCCGACCCAGTGGTTGCGGGAGAGCGCAGAACGTGGCACCTTCCTGCACACCCACCCGAAAGCCCTACCACAGTGATATCAAACTGACACACCTCGCTACCACAAAAGCACAGTGCACACATAACGTACTCACCCACACAACAAACACACACTCTCTCTCTCTCCCTCTCTCTCTCTCTCTCTTCTCTCTCTCTCTTCTCTCTCACATACATGTCCAGACTACAAAGTAAACAAATCCCCGTCACCATTTACTAAGATTTTTTTGAAACCTCACTCGTCGGTAACTGCCAATTTACCTATAGTTGTTCAATCAAAATATAGCTTTGAAGTATATATTTTGCTTGGTAATAACCTTACATCAATACTTGCCTTACATGTGTGCGTGCGGTGTGTTTGGGTGTGTTGTGTGTGTGGTGTCTAGTGTGTGTGGGAGGGCGAGGGGGGGGGGGCATCCCTGTACACAGGTACCCATGCGCGAACATTGTACATGTGTGTTTCCAGGTATTGGCTTTTGTCCCCTGGGCACCGGGCCTGCCTGACCACAGCAGGTCATCACTCATGACCGACGATTCATGATGCCCCAGTCCCAATATGACAGACGCATGACATAATGTCAATAGAGGTTTCTATAGTGTATTCCTATGTCAATTCACTCAGATAGAACTTCGCATGGAGCTAACAGAATGATTTTAAAAGTCCCATAATGACATATTGTCAGTCATACCCTTAATCTCATGGGAAAGGTCAAAACATCCAAGATGGTGGCTGGTGGAAAACACGGAGTGCAACAGCCATTTTAATATCTCTGGCCGTTGCTGTGTCACTTTGTGTTACCAAACGTTACCTTTGTTTTGACCCAAGTTCGCACTCACAGAACATTAGTGTTTTCAATTTCAACCTTGTACTTTATTTCTAAGAGTGAAATTCCACTTATATTTCAACGGCTTTAAAAACTTCGCAATAAGCTTTGTTCTCAGTTGCCTGATTGAGATATTTTCTGCACTTTTTTCTCTATATCTGATGGTGTTTCTTTTTCCATAGATCTATTGGATCTCTTCTGTAGTTAGAGTGCAAAATATAAAAATTAGAAAATTTTGTAAACCGTCAGTTTCACTTACAGTCTCACACACATAGAGTGACACCCACACCCACACCCTCTCGTTTTAATGCGCCAGCAGAACTGAAATTCAGCATCAGGCAATTCTTCATCAGTGACACGTAGAAGTATCTTACGACAATTACCTTAAAATGGTCAAAGTAGCAGCCTAAAATTAGTAAAATAAGGGATGTTTCCAAAGAGTGCACATATTCCCCATTGTGAACAGACTCCCCCCCACCCCCACCCCCCCCCCCCACACACACATAAAACACTTTGAGATGAATCACTTGGCTCAGATGCAATTTTCTTGTCCGATTTTCGCTGTTGAAAACAGAAATAAACCACAAACAATACTTGTGACGCCGACACCGGCTCACACAGGTTCCCGTTCATGCACTCATCGAAAAACAACACATTCAAGGACAAACTACTTCTATTGTCACCACAGAATCTATACATAAACCTAACCTGTTTGACATTTGCGTCAACTCCAATTTCCTATATCATGTTTTTCTTTTGGTGTTTTGACCGTAATGGTCATTTTGTTAGCTGTAGGTTCTTCTGCACTCTCCGCCATGTTTCGGTATCAGGAATGATGGGAAATTATTTAAAAAAAAAAAAAAAAAAAAAGTGGACGTTAGATTCTGTATTGATGGGGAAAAAGAGAAGACAACTTCACTCCTCTCAACACTGAATGAAAAATCTATTACTACGGGTTTTTTAACGTTTTATGCAGTAAGGTTTTTTATTCGGATTCTGATTAGGGTTAGACGAATTTAGCGTTTGGCTTTGGGTAAAGGTCTGCTTCGGGTTAAGGCTACGTGTACTGTCTTGCATTTCGGAGCTGGAGTGACTTCCGGTTGTCTTCACAAGGTTTCCGTCTCTAATGCATTAACACGTTTATATTTTTAAAAAAAAAAAAAAAAAAAAAAGGAAAGATTCTCTCCACACCCCAACCCCCACCCCCACCCCCACCACCCCCACCACCCCACTCCCCACCCAAACCCGCCACCAACCCACCCCGAAAAAGTAGAACAAAAAAGGAGAGAGAGAGAGAGAGAGAGAGGGGGGGGGGGGGGGGAGGGAGAAGACAATTGTTTATTTACGAAAATAATAGGTGAGCGCTGGCGTTCTTCTTTCCATCAATGCAAAGTAAGACAAGCGGCTAAATATAGAAGTATGCAAAAAGAGGTTTTGCCTCTGTGTGTGTGTGTGTGTGTGTGTGGTGGTGTGTGTGTGTGTGTGTGTGTGTGCGTGCGTGCGTGCGTGCGTGCGTGGCGTGCGTGCGTGTGTGTGGTGTGTGTGTGGTGTGTGGTGTTTGTTTTGTTTGTTTTGTTTGT
This sequence comes from Conus betulinus, assembly GCA_016801955.1. Classification (NCBI taxonomy): domain Eukaryota; kingdom Metazoa; phylum Mollusca; class Gastropoda; order Neogastropoda; family Conidae; genus Conus; species Conus betulinus. The sequence continues at coordinate 4,197 of JADBJO010009172.1, forward strand.
TTGTTTTTTGCTTTTGCTTTTTTTTACAATGACAGAGATGATGAGATGATGATGATGATGATGATGATGATGATGATGATGACTTTCCAAGGGTAACAGATAAGTAGACGCATGCTTTTCATCCGGCCTTCCCGCGGAGGGGACTAACTAAGCATGAGTAGCGACTGGAACTTAAAAATCATTCATTCATTCATCATTCATTTCATTCATTCGTTCATCCATTCATTTTTATTCATTAACTAACTTTTAATAAGCACACATATCTTTAGAAAATACATGAAAATGTGGATAAGTTTTTTTTCAATCACCATGGACACATAGATGAGCTTACTTTTTTTTTTTTTTTTAAACCATTCAAATAATAAACAAGAATGAATCAATAGATTACAAAGAAGAAAAAACTCTGCACATATACACAGATATATATAAAGTGATCTTCCTGTTGTTATCAGCGCGCGCGCGATAGAGAGAGAGAGAGAGATTGATTGATTGATTGGTGATTGATTGATCTTTATACACAAGGATGATGAGATTTTAGGCCAAAGCTAGTCTTACAATATGTCCTGTCATGCATACATTATTCAACACATATCATTCACAGGGCCGGACCGGGGGGGGGGGGGGGAGGGGGGGGGGGGCTTTGGGGGATTGCCCCCCTCCCCCCCCACACCCCCCCCCCCCCCCCCCCCCCCCCCCCACCCAAAAAAAAAAAAAGAAAAAAAAAAAAAAGAAAAAAAAAATCCATGCCATGCTGTTTCACTGCAGAAATGTCAGTTTGGAAGCAGTATATGGTTCTCAATCACG
>JADBJO010009172.1:10000-15000 GCA_016801955.1 Conus betulinus
TGTTGCCCTCCCCAGAGATGCCAAACAGCAAAGAAGTCAAGCGCTAAAAGTCCATGCACCCATGGATCGTCTACTACCGACTTCACAGTTCTTGGGCCAGCCAGCCAGTGATGCCGTGAGAATGTTTTGGTGATCACTGTTGCGTTCACTAAATCCATGTCGCAGCTGCTACGCGTGATCAAATCGCAGCCACTGTGCCCAGGGCCCAATCCAGAAGTGATTCATGTACCACGGTGGCCCCCTGCACGTTCACTCAGTCAGGGGAGGTGTGTTGTGAGCAGACATTACTGCCAGATGAGCATTGTGGGGATCGACGTCTTGCACCATACCGTGTAACTGCTGGCAAAGCTAGTTTCAAAGCGAGGTGGCCACAGGCGGAAATTGAAACAAATTGTAAAATCATAATTACTTTTTGTCTGGTGTGTCGTTTGTCTTGTTGTTTCTCTTGCCTAAAGAAGACCTAAGGTCGAAACGCGTGTGTTTTTTCTCGTATTTGTTTGTCCCTGTGTTTTAGCGGACTCACTAAGAAGTTGTTTTGTTTTTTTTTTTAGATCTGCTGGCAATAGTCAGTGCTAAAGGTTCAGCCAGACTGCACAATATGCAAACGTCTAGGAACTTTCAGTTTGAGCAGAAGAGATTACTCGAGTTCTTACCAGACGTGTCCATGTGTGTAATTGTACCTCCCCCCCCCCCCCCCCCCCCCCCCCCCCCCCCTCACACCCCACTCCCCGCCACTATTGGATTTTCTTCTTTCTGTCTTATGTTTGGTCGAGACCCCTCTGTTCCCTCTACATGTTTTTGGTATTGAAGGCCCAGGACTGGCATGAGGTCATATAGACTCAGTAGCTCTCTGCGCACTTGGCCAGACTGAAGGTGGCTCATGGCAAGGCAGGGGAGGAGTGCCTTCAGCTGTCTGCAAGCAAGGGGAGGGGGGGGGGAGTTTTGGGGATCTTGTCGTATGTTACCAGTAGTGTCAGGGGCGACACTAAATCCACGATTGCTGGGGCGAAAGAACGCTCGTTGTAATCTTGGTTACAAGGCTGCTTGTCATCAAACCTTTGGATGATTTGAATCCCGAGAAGAAGGTGACTCGCACAGACATAGTTTCCCTCCCTGGACACAAAGCCGCTCGGAACTTGGGTTAGAGAAGGAAGCAGGTGGGGGAAGGGACCTTGTGCAGAGTATGGCATGTCATTATGCCCCCTGTCCCTAAGACGAGGAGGTCTTTGGTTCCAGCAATGTTATCACCAGCAGCTCAGAAAGACTTGATGGATGTCATTTAGTATAATCCGGCGGTACAGGCTGTTCCAAGCCATCCACTGATAACCGCTAAGAGGTGCTGATCGAGAGCCCTGTAGCTTAAGCAGTCTGTGCGGCTCTAACACAGAAATGAAAACAAAGTCTGTGTGTGTGAGATTATCAAATCTCCATTTTTTTTTTAAAGCATGAATTGTTTGAAGTGTGGTGTGGTGTGATATGGTCTATGTATGAGTGCGTGCGCGCGTGCGTGCGTGCATGCGCGCGCGCGTGCGCTTTTCAGTTTTCTTTCTTGTCCTCGTTGTATGCCAATTATAGCCCAAATGTTGCTTACTGACTGCAAAGGAATCAGCAGGTATCCATGAAGTTTAAATGAATTCGGCGCGTCGCGCCAAGGATTTCCCTTCGCTTGGATACCAGTGGAAAACCTACTTCTTTGTCAGGCGCTTTGTCTGCTTTGTTTGGCTTAAATGCTCTTATGCGTTTGACCATTTGGTACAACAGCCCTGTCCATTTCACGAGGAGAATGGAATGGTGTTGTGGTATGTGTCTTTTCAATGCTTGCAAATATCGGCTTATCTTTGACTAGTGGAGACTGGATTGGTTGAGCATGTTAAAAAAGTTTTGAGTGGCTTTGGGAAACCATAGATTAGCTTTGAGATTTACAGATAGACTGGTTTTCTTGACAGTTAGCATGCAAAAAAAAAAGCCACTTGGGTTATCCACTGCTGTTTGTGTCGCTAATGCAAGAGTAGTCGAAAGTAATTATCATCTCATTGATAGTGCCCTCGGTTACCGTGATTTAGGCGTTTAAAAGAAAAGGTGTACAGCTGACCTTTTAAAACATTTGAAATTCTTATTTCTTCGCTCGTTTTGTCTGACAACTTGGACTCCAGGTTCTTGAAAGTTTTTGTTTGTTTGTTTGTTTTTTGAGCATGGCCAGAAAGTGTTTACCATTTTCTTATTACGATATGTGTGTACATGAGTATATCCAGCACCTGGGATTGTTTTTCCTTCTTTTTTGTTTTTGTTTTTGTTTTGTTTGTTCTTGTACTTGTTCTTCTTCTTCTTCTTCTTTTGAAGAATTGTACAGTTCCCAGAATTAATAATTTTGACATGTTGTATTATGTTTTGAACAGTTAATAAAGACGTGTTCTTGATCCCCCACCCCCCACCCCCACCCCCCTCGTTTTCCTTTCACTGATAACAGAGACCATAAACGCTAAGCAGGGGAGTATACAAGAGTGGAGGAATCCACTCCCGCGACTGTAGTTCGACAGACTATGTGGCATGTCTTGTGTCCTTTTATCCCGAATGGTACGCCATAGTGACAGTCGTTACTCCTTATCCCCGTGCGCCGTGACGCAAGATTTTCTACCCTCGACAATTTGACAACCAGTAGTAGTGGTCAAGATGAAAACTGATCAACATATTCTCATTCTTTCGCCATGTCAACCCCAAGTATTATGGGTATTATAGGTGTTAATACTGTCTTTCTGTTCTCTGGGCGCCGGATTTGTCAGCTGCTATACTGACAACACACTGACTGAACGAAGGGTGAGCTGCTTTTGTTATGCTACTCTAATGCAGTCAACCCACTCCGCCCAAAGTCAAATATGGCATCTCTCCTGAAACACACAGGCTGTTGACAGCCATGGTCTCACCTCGTGATGGCGGTCCTTTCCCCAAATCCGCGTGTCCCTTATCTCTCGCACTGCATCAACTCTTCTCCTTCTTCTCCTGCTCTTCCTTCACCCGCCCTTCTTCCTCTCCTCTCTCTCTCTCTCTCTCTCTCTCTCTCTCTCTCTCGCTCTCTCTCTCTCTCTCTCTCTCTCTCTGTCTCTCGGCCTGCCTGCCTGCCTGCCTGCCTGCCTGTCTGTCTGTCTGTCTGTCTGTCTGTCTGTCTGTCTGTCTCTCTCTCTCTCTCTCTCTCTCTCTCTCTCTCTCTCTCTCACTCTCTCTCTCTCTCTCTCTCTCTCTCTCTCTCTCTCTCTCTCTCTCTGGTCATCCATCACACTCCACAATCGTCTGCGGAGCTTTCATGCTTGAGAGAGAGAGAGACAGAGAGAGAGAGACTCAAGACTCAAGACTCAAGACTCAAAACTTTATTACTCAAGGATAAAGATTTTAGGCAATGCCTATTCTTCCAATCTGTCCTTGCTATTCTACAACATTCAACTAGGCAAACTGCACATAATAATAATGGCAGAAACAATGAAAAATATGACAACATTATAATAATTACAATAACAATAGTAATAATAATAATAATAATGAGAATTAAAAAAAAAAAAAATTACACTAAACATAATCAGACACGTACGCGTGCGCGTTCACATGCACGCACACGCCCACACATACACGCACGCACGCACACTCCCACACCCACACCACACACCACCTACACGTACACGCACGCACGCACGCACGCACATTTTCATTAGCTAATACAGAGGCAAGCATAAAAGTAGGGCGTTGAGACTATGGTCAAAAGGTTAGATTTATTGTTCAAGTAAATGTTTAAGTATTGCTGATTTGAAGGACGGCAGTGATTTGACATGTTTTGGCAGACGGAGGAAGAGAGAGTTCCACACAGATGGACCAAAAAAATGCAAAACAGATTTGAACAAATCAATGCGGACACGTGGTAAAAATGTAATTATTTGAATCATATCGCATTGTTGCCATTTGGGATAAACTCAGCAAGATATGTTGGCGCCATGTTTGCATGGACTTTAAACATTAGTACTGCTTTATTATAGGTCAGCTGGCTCTGCAGTGGTAACATCATTAGTTTTGCGAATTTGCTCGTGGTCGAAAGAGACTTGTCGGGAAGAATCAGCTTAATTCCCCGTCTATACATAGAGTTGATCTTTTTATGTGATGTTTCACCGGCACCACTCCAGACAGTGGACGCGTAGTTGATGTGAGAAAGGTAATGGGCTTCAAAAAATAATTTCCGGATGTGTGGTTCAACATAATAACTGAGTTTATGGAGTAAAAACAAATTGCGAGCCAACTGTTTGCAAACATGATTTATATGTGATTGCCATTTAAAATTCTCATCGATAATCACGCCTAAGACACGATGTTCGGTAACCTGCTCGATCAAGGTTTCATTCATTTTTAGGCTCAACATAAGATGCTGTCGTTGATGTTTCTGTCTCGATGTTAGGACCATACATTTTGTTTTGTGCGGATTAAGGACCATTCGGTTTTGGTTGCACCATTCTAAGACATCCGTTATACTTTGTTGTAACGATATTTGTACAGATATGATGTTTGTATCACTACAGTGAAGAGAGCTATCGTCAGCGAACAGATCACAGATGACATCATTGTGAGATATGTGCATCGGTAGGTCATTTATGAAAATACAGAAGAAAGAGGTCCAAGGACAGAGCCTTGCGGAACACCACAGCTCACTATTCCTTCAGAAGAATAAGTACCGTTTAAGTAAACACGCTGGGTCCTATTTTCAAGATATGACTGAAAGAAGGTGACTACTGCCGGATTTTGAACATATGCAGTAATTTTTTTTAATAATATGTTGTGGTCTACTAGATCAAAGGCTTTCTTAAAATCGAGAAGAACAGTTCCAGTGAGTTTTCTTTCGTTGATGGCTGATAGCCATGTATCACATAGGCGTGTCAAGGCCGTGTGGCATGAGTGATTTCGACGAAAGCCTGACTGAAATGGGTGGAACAGTTTGTGATGTTCCATATGTTTAGTTAGGTGTTTGT
>JADBJO010009172.1:25000-55000 GCA_016801955.1 Conus betulinus
AGTCACAAAAACTACTAAGGATAAGTAACTGAACATCCTTCCAGTAATTTGCAGAGCAGCTTGGTGTTGCACTGACTGCAAGAAATATTGCATCATAAACAAAGCTTGCTTTTATGTCTTAGATTGAATATTGGCTCAACGAAGGTACACATGGAGGCACAACCAAATGCTCAAAGAGATTGTACAAGTAGTCTGGGCTAGTACCACACCACAAAAGGGAAGATCAGGACTCCAAAAGCACACGCAACATTCTTCACGGCAGGAGGCAGCGAATCGTGGCCAAGAACAACAGTGCCACTCGGAACATGCAGGCAGAGTCTGCTGGACGGGGCAGATGACTGGGAGTGCACTGCAGACCTCCCAGAATGGAAGAGTCACCCAGAGTTCATCAGCAAGAGTGGCATGAGACCAGACATAGTAGTCCACTCTCAGTCAACCAAGCAGCTGATCATGATCGAGCTGACGGTGCCATATGAGAACAGAATGGAGGCAGCTCAAATCTACAAGACTGAAAAGTATGCTGATCTGGGCAAACAGACTGAGGAGAGAAGGCTATCAGGTCAAAGTCCTCACTGCAGAAATTGGAGCCAGGGGGTTTGTAAGAAAGTCTGCGTACAGCCTCATGAAACAGCTCTCAGTTGCAGGGAGGGCAAAAAACAGAGCCCTGAAAGCAATGGCAGAAGCAGCAGAGAGATGTTCAAGCTAGATCTGGTCAAAGAGGAACAAAAATGAACTTCATAAGGCTTAATTTTCTTGCAAATATCAGGTGTCCCAGTGGCTCAGTGGTTAGTGGGCGAGTCATTAAGTGGAAATGAGCATGTCCAGAGGGTCATGGGTTCGAATCCCAGCCATGGCTCGTCCCAAGATGGGGAAAAAGGGGCAGCAGAGGGACATCCAGAGTCATGAGCCGGGTTTGGCCCAACCCCCTAGAGTGTCAGGAGATAAGGGCCGAAACACTTGCTTGAAGGGGGCTTCTCTTCTGAGGACTCTCTGCTGCCACGCTCTCCACGAGTATATATATATGTAATCCAGAAGCACCACTTTCTCACTGCTGAGATCCGTTTTCCGGTTGTCACGAGACGATAAAATAGAAGAAGAAAATGTATTTTCAGCTCGTCTACACACGTATACCTTTCTGTATCTCACTGTACTCAGTTCGTCTTTACACATGCCCGTCTCCCTGAATCTCTCTGTATTCAACTAATCTTCACACTTACCTGTTTCTGTCAGTATCTCTCTGTGTTTACCTCATCTTCATACATTACGTTTTGTACCTCTCTGCATTAAAATCATCTTCTAAACGTACCTCTCTGTCTGTCTCTCTGTCTCTGTCTGTCTCTCTCTCTCTCTCTCTCTCTCTCTCTCTCTCTCTCTTAAAGAGAAGGGGAATAGCTGTATCTTGAAATATCTAATTTACTTGTGTATGAAAGTGTCTTTGTCAATTGAGTCTATAAAAGTGCGAATGTAATGGGTTTCTTTCTAGAATGCCATTGTTTTTCTTTATAAGTTGGTAAACCGTTTTCAGTCTTGCATTTGATCTAGCTCTCGTGCTTATGTTGGGATGACAGTTTCATCCATATTTTGTATCATAATTGTACTCATTATCATTGTTCACATTCCTTCAAATGGGGCTTTGGCCTTTTTGAATACAATTCTGTTCTAATGTTTTGATGTTGAGGAATGCTCCTGTATCTCTGTCTGTTTAGGTAGCTGACGAGGTGCACAAGATGTTGAGGAATGCTCCACCTCAGATCTTCACGAACCTGGTCGCTCATAATGCTGGCATCGGCATTTTCCGGCAGGCAGAGAGAAAATGATGGTTTTCCCTGAGTACGCCAGTCTGAGAGACACTCCCCAGTGTCGAGGTGAGCGCTAAGGTTTCCACGTCGACAAAATCACCATTTCTACCATTATCTTCTTCATCGTGTCGTAATCATCATTACTGTCGTCGCTATCAGCAATCATCATACACTATAATAGCACTACCAAAGATTAGAACCATGTTCTTATCCAAACCATGAGAGTCAGAGAGGGAGAGGGAAGAGGTGGGGTAAGATCCGTGAGAGTGACAGAGGCTATGCAGGAATTCATAGCTCTGTGTGGAACCAGTCCGGTCCTTAGCTCTGCCCATCTCTCTGTGTGAATCAATCCGGTCCTCAGTTCTGTTCATTTCTCTTGTGGAACCGGGTCCAGTCTTGAATTTTTTTCCCATTTCTCAGTGGAACCGATCCAAAGCTTAGTTCTCTCCATCTCTCTGTGAAACCGTTCCAGTCCTTAGCTCGGTCCATCTGTCTATGGAATCAATCCAGTCCTTAGTTCTGTCCATATCTCTGTGGAACCAGTCCAGTCCGCAGTCCGTCCATATAACTGTAGAATCAATCCAGTCCTTAATTCTGTCCATCTCTCTGCAGAATCAATCCAGTCTTTAGTTCTGTCCATCTCTTTGTGGAACCAGTCCAACCCTTCCCTCTGTCTATCTGTGGAACCAATCCAATACTTCGCTCTGTCCATCTCTCTGCGGAACCAGTCTAATCACTCCATATGTCCATCTCTCTGTGGAACCGGTCAAATCATTAGTTCTGTCCATCTCTTTGTGAAACTGGTCCAAACCTCAGTTCTGTCCATCTCTCTGTTTAACCGGTCAAATCATTAGTTCTGTCCATCTCTTTGTGAAACTGGTCCAATCATTAGTTCTGTCCATCTCTGTGGAACCGATCAAGTCATTAGTTCTGTCCATCTCTTTGTGAAACCGGTCCAATGTTTAGTTAAGTCAGTCTCTCTGTGAAACCGGCCCAGTCCTCAGTCCTTTGCACATCTCTCTGGACACAGTTCAGTCCTTAGCTGTAGTCAGTGTTATATAGCTAGAGTCAGTGTTATATAGCTATACTCACTGTTACATAGCTTCTATTCTGCGGTCAGGTCGCTGTGATGGATCCTGCGCACACACACCTGCACCTTTGACGGAAGGAAGTGGGAGACGGTGGGAGGGGCCGGAGGATCCCTGGCGGTGGTGGAGGAGGAGAACGTGATGTGCTACAGCAACGATCCCTACGGTAAACACGACAACATCGCCGTGCACGAGTTTTCTCACACCATTGATGGCTATGGCTTCGATGCCACCCATGAAGCAGATGGTAAGCCAGGTGTCGGTGGATGTGGTAATGATGTCAAATCAGTAGTAGTGGTGAATGTGGCAATGAGGGAAAGTCAGTAGTGGTGAATGTGGCAATGACGGAAAGTCAGTAGTGGTGAATGTGGTGATGACGGAAAGTCAGTAGTGGTGAATGTGGTAATGACGAAAAGTCAGTAGTGATGGATGTGATAATGACAGAAAGTCAGTAGTAATGGATGTGGTAATGATGGAAAGTCAGTAGTGATGAACGTGGTAATGACGGAAAGTCAGTAGTAATGGATGTGGTAATGACGGAAAAAACCAGTAGTAATGGATGTGGTAATGACGGAAAGTCAGTAGTAATGGATGTGGTAATGACGGAAAGTCAGTAGTGATGGATGTGGTAATGACGGAAAGTCAGTAGTAATGGATGTGGTAATGACGGAACGTCAGTAGTGATGGATGTGGTAATGACGAAAAGTCAGTAGTAATGGATGTGGTAATGACGGAACGTCAGTAGTGATGGATGTGGTAATGACGGAAAGTCAGTAGTGGTGAATGTGGTAATGACGGAAAGTCAGTAGTGATGGATGTGGTAATGACAGAAAGTCAGTAGTAATGGATGTGGTAATGGCGGAAAGTCAGTAGTGATGGATGTGGTAATGACGGAAAGTCAGTAGTGGTGGATGTGGTGATGACAGAAAGTTAGTAGTAATGGATGTGGTAACGACAGAAAATCAGTAGTGATGGATGAGGTAACAGGTGTAGGTCAGTTTTCGATTGATGTGGTAAAAACGTTAAGTCCAGTAATGTTGTGTGTGTGGTAAAGGTAGATTTGGTACTGATGCTAGGTCAGGTAAAGGTGGGGGAGGTAGTGATGGTAAGTCAGGTAATGGTGGACATTTTAGTGATGGTAAGTCAGGTAATGGTGGACATTTTAGTGATGGTAAGTCAGGTAACGGTGGAGAGGGGTAGTGATAGCTCCTCAGGTCATGGTGGAGGTGGTGCTAGGGTCAGGTAACGGTGTGGAGAGGGGTGGTCATAGCTCCTCAGGTAGTGGTGGAAGCGGTAGTGATGCTAGGTCAGGTAACGGTGGAGAGGGGTAGTGATAGTTCCTCAGGTAATGGTGGAAGCGGTAGTGATGCTAGGTCAGGTATCGGTGGAGAGGGGTGGTGATAGTTCCTCAGGTAATGGTGGAAGCGGTAGTGATGCTAGGTCAGGTAACGGTGGAGAGGGCTAGTGATAGTTCCTCAGGTAATGGTGGAAGCGGTAGTGATGCTAGGTCAGGTATCGGTGGAGGGGGTGGTGATAGCTCCAGGTAATGGTGGAAGCGGTAGTGATGCTAGGTCAGGTAAAGCTGAACGACGTAATGTCAGGCAAAACTCCTTCACAGTGTACTGCCCAAAAGCCACAGGGATAACAACATCATAACCAAAGATCAAAGGGATGGCGACATCATGACCAAAGGTCACAGGGATATCGACCTCATGACCAAGGGTCACAGGGATATCGACCTCATGACCAAGGGTCACAGGGATATCGACCTCATGACCAAGGGTCACGGGGATATCGACCTCATGACCAAAGGTCAAAGGGATGGCGACCTCATGATCAGACGTCAAAGGGATGACGACCTCATGATCAAAGGTCACAGGGATGATGAACTCATGACAAAGGTCAAAGGGATGACGACCTCATGACCAAAGGTCATCGGGATGACGATCTCATAACAAAAGGTCATCGGAATGACGATCTCATAACAAAAGGTCATCGGTATGACGACATCATGATCAAAGTTAGCAGTGTGAAACCACCCTTAGCAGTGTCTGCTGGTTTCACACGAGACGAGACTGTCACCATTTGGCTGTCAGTGGAAGGGCTTGGCGTGCTGTCCGTGTATTTATTTTTTTTTTTTTTCCTGCATGCCCCCCCCACTGCATTTTTCTTTTCCACTTCTTGTGTTGGGTGACAGGAGTGTGGCTGAGCGGTTTTGTGCTGCCTGCACGTGTTTTTTTTCGTTAAGTTTGTGTCAGTACAGTTTAACTCTGGCGGAGAGGTAGTGTTCACGAGTTCAGGGTTGGAGGAAGGAGGCAAGAGAGTGAAGTGGCACTCGGATTTCAACGTTGAGTCGAGTGGGATCGCTGTCCCAGTGCAGTGGTATCATTTTTGTCTGCTTCGGTGCAGATCAGCGGCTGGTCCTTAACCTTTTTGGGTTGGAGGAAACCGCTGCGTGTTTGGGGGAATCTCTATTCCCAACCACTGGCACATCTTCCCTTTGGTCGCCCCAGACCGGTTTTCCCTTGGTGGGGAACGGCTGAACAGCCCCTGGGTTCTTCGCTGGGCCAGGAGCTGACCAGCATATCTACCTCTTCATCTCCCCCTTTCACCCGCCGTTTTTTTGGTGAGTTTCGTACTCAGTTATTTAGGCAAGTTTTTTTTTTTTTTTTTTTTTTTTTTTTTTTTTTTTTTTATTTTTACAAGTTTAAGTTCATGGTTAGAACATTCTCTTATAGTTCTTGTGTGTTGTTACCTTTACTGGTAACGTTTTCCTTAGATACAAATTCTCCCGTTTTATTAGGTTTCCTGGGCACCTTTGGAAAAGGTACAACCTTGGTGACCAAGTCAAGTTTTTGCACTCCTACGTAGCCAGGAATCCAGTCAGAAGGGTCTTAATTTGTCTTTGGGGAGAAATTAGTCTTTTTTTTGGTTAGATTAAGGTTCTAAGACTGTGTTCCTTATTCATATGTCTATATTGTCTATTCTTTCCTTCTCTTATAGTTAGCTGTCTTTAATTGACAAACACTCGGGACGAACGCATCACGCTAATTGGAGTGCCTGTGTGACTAAGATTAAGTCGGAAAATAAGGGTCTCCTATCCCGACGCCCACGCTTTGGACTCGTCCCGTCGTGTTTATCTCTTTTTTTTGTTAGCCCTCTGTCTTTGTGTCATATTTTTGTATTGTTTTAAGAAATTTCAGTATTTCATCCCATTGTGAAAAAGGGATGAGAGATTTTGATAGTTATTTTCCAGTAAAATAAAATTTTGAAAACAAATGGTTAGACTTGATCAAATAGAGTCCCCCCCGCTCACGGTACACACGCATGCGCGCATGCACACCCAGACACACCCTGATAATTTGCCCTGTACACGTATTGATCGTCGCTGCAGGGCGTTGACCCTGTTTGTCTCAGAAAGGCCGGATCCACCTCTGGACACCCCTGGAGGTCTGTCACGTCCACCCCTCCCATCTTCTAGAACTGACGACGTGGGACCGGGACTTCTTCAACGCTGCTGTTCTGGCTGATCCATGTGGCCCTGGATGTGGGACAATTTAGAGCTGACCGTGCGTCGCAGGAACTCAGACTTGGGTGATGTCTAAGTGTATTCGTGCTTGTGTTGTGTTGCCGTGGACGTGGGACTGAAATAGGAGTGAATTACATGCAGGCTGGCATGGTTGACGAGGAAATGGTGAAGTCTGGCTTTTTTGGAGTGACTGAGTGGAAATGGTTGTGATTGCTTTGGTGGTGTGAAGGTTTTTTGACCTGTCTTGAATCTTATTTAGTAGTCTGTCTCTCCTCTATCGTTCTTCTTTCATTATGAAATTCTTTAATTAGTTGGGCTGGTAGTGGGAGTCCCGGGGGGGGGAAGGAGGTTTTGCTTTTCTTGGGCTTTTGGGTTATTTTGTTCCATAGGTAACTTAGAACTGATATAGGTTCTTTCCCCCCCTCTTTTACCATTCTATTCTTATTTGGTCTCTCTCTCCTCTGTCTTCAGTCTTCTTTTGGTTAGGCCTCTCTCCCCATATGGAATGAATGAGTATTGTCGATTTATAATTAATAAACTGTTATTGTCTTTGTAAATCCTGGGTGGTCTGGTTGAGTGAGTGTTTGGGTGTTTGCTATCAGTTATTGCCAGTGTCGAATTTTCCCCTTTGTCTTTCCCTCCCTTACAAGGTCCTTAACCTTGACATCTTGGTGGAGATGCGGGGTACTGAGGGATGTAATTCGACACTTGGCAGGATATTGGCGGCACCCAGCTCTCGCTTTGTCCGGGACGCTCTGGAATTGTGTTGTGTTGTGTGTGTGTTCGTTCGTCCGGTCCCTTAGTTTGTAGTGGGTGGTTGGCTGGGTGGGGCCCTAGAGTGTAAGGGGGTCCCCAGGGGCGGACCAGGTTGGGACTGTTGGGGGGGGGGGAGACCCGTGTTTTTCGTCGCGGTCGCCGGCACTCCCGTTCTGTGTCCGTCCGTTTCCGTGTTGTAGTATAGTGTTTCGTACTCCGCTAGTTTCCGCCTTCTCTCTTCCGTGCGGCCTCCTGGCTGTATCTAGTGCATGACTAGAGGTTGGGTGGAGATAGTTGGTGGGGGAAATCGTTTTCTTTGTGCAGAGTCGTCGATGTCAGTATTTGTGCTGACTTAGGTTTGCGGTTGTTTGGCAGTACCCGAGTTGCTGAGAGTAGTGAGGTGAGTATAGGTAGGTCGACCTGCCTCCTGCCATAGTAGCTAGTCCTCTTGCTCTCTGGTGTTAGTGGTTTGGCCCTGTGTAAGGATCCTCTTATGCTTTTTTAAAAAAAAAAATTCTTCGTACTTTTGTGATCTTTGGTAAAAGGGAGTATCCCCTTCTTTTTTTTTTTTTTTAAAAGTCTTTTCGATTTCATTTGCATAGCTCTTTTGAAAAAAAATGCCTGTTACTGGTAGTCAGGTTTTTTTTTCAATTCATGCCTAGTGTGTGTGTGTGTGAATTGGTGTGGGAGGAATAAAGCTGTCAGTGGTGTGTATGGATAGAAACACTAATTAGGTTAAAGTTTTTTTTTTTCCACTGTGCCTCTGTTGCATTAGCTTTTTTTCCCCCCTCCCCACCGTCACTCCTACCGCACCCCAGGTAAAGTGGAGACCTTGTTTGACCCAGTCGCCTACCGCCTACCGCCCTCCGCATTCCGTCTCTTCTCTGCACGTGTTTTTTCGGGTTTAGTGACAGGTCGCTGCATCTTTTCCGCTCCTCATGGGTGTGGCACGCGTGCTGCTGTTTGGCGAACAGTGTAAGGTCGTGAGGTTATTGACCCGACTAGCGTTCGTTTTTCGTTTTTTGTTTCTGTCGCCGTCGTTTGTGTAATGTTAGTCCTTCACTGATAGCGAATCATATTGTCAGTTCGTGGCAATTCTCGGTTTATCAGTGGACAGTTCGTCTGTCAAGCCCAAGTTTAAGATTGTGCTTCCGACACTTTCGGGAGTGAGTTTTTTTGTCGCGTTTTCTTTTTGTATTTAGTTAAAAAAAAAAAAAATTAATTGCTTTACTTCCCTTCTTGCATGCCAGCTGTCAGTAAAGGTATAGAGCGGTGATTTCCAGTCAGGCTGGTTGGCCCACTTTGAGTGTTTGAAGGAAGTTGTTTTCACCTGTAGATAGCAGTTTTATTCATTGTGGTATGGCAGGCGAGATCGTGGCCTGACTTGGATAACTTTGAGAGTTTTTTTTTTTTTTTTTTTTTTTTTTTTTTAGATGTCGGTTGGATATAGTTGATTGATTATTCGATTATATCATTTTCACTTACGGTGTTAGAAGTTTGGTACTTTCGGTCAGTTGCGTTTATCCTTGAAGACACACCCACATTGGGGGGGTCGTGGGTGGTGTGTCGATTTACTGGTGGTACTTAGGTTGTGGTGTCACCACTTCAGTGTCGTAACTATACCTGGCAAAGAGGCACTTGGTTTCGCCTTTGATCTCTTTGATCTCTTTTCGCTCTGTGCTGTTGGGTGCACATTGATTTTATACTCGGGTGTCGTATTTTGTTTTGTCCGTGCTTACTTTTCGTGCCCCAGGGAAGGGCACTTTTCACTTTGTCGTTTTGTGGCTGTAGTGGGTCTGCTATCCTTAGCTGTGAGATCCTTCAGCAGCTTTGTTTGAACTTATTTGGACATTGATTTTTGTTTAGTGATTTGAAGTCTCCATACTTTATAGGTTTCCATCTTCCTGGTGTGTAGGAGGGTCAAGGTGACTTAACTGTAGGTATTCCATTGCCAGCGTGGTTGAACGTGTTTGTCTTTTCTCTTTTGTTTTAGGCTAATCTTATTCCATTGTCTACAGCTGTGGCATATCGAGGGATTGTAGCCCTTTGACGGATAGCCTTGTCTTCAATTACCTTGTGTTTTTTTTCTTCCCCATTTTCTTTCTTGACATCGCGGTGTGCATTCTTCGAGCTTTGCAAAATGGCAGAAGGGGAGGATCGCAGAATGACCCGATCTCGTGTGGCGATGGGTGTGCTACCAGGCATGGCCACACCTGTGGACCGCCGCACAACTCAGGTTACCACTGGTCCCTCTACCCAAGTTGTTTTTTCTCTGCGGGTGGTACTCAGCCACCTGTGTGACTACTTCCCCTTCAGTCATCGTTGACAGGTCCCCTCCTGGATCGCCGTCCCTTCGCGGGCCACCTCTACCGACCTCACATCGCCGCCCACTTCACCATCCTATCGAGGAGCTTCGTTATGGGCCCTCGCCGCCTGTTCCTCCTCGTTTTCTAGGGCCTGTACCTCCAGATCCCTTTGTCGTTATGAGGATGGAGAAAGAAGAGAGAGGGATGGAGAAAGAAGAGAGGGAAGCTAAAGAAAGGCGTGAAAAAGAAGAGAGGGAAGCTAAGGAGAGGCGTGAAAAAGAAGAGAGGAGATGGAGAGAGAGGAGAGGGAGGAGAGGAGGAGAGAGGAGGGGAAAGAGAAGAGAGGGAAGAGAGAAAGTGAAGAGAGATGGAGATGGGAGATGGAGAGGAGAGAGGATGGAGAGAGGAAAGAGACCGTCAGTGGAGGAGGGAGTTGGAAGAGAGAAGAGATGGAGAGAGAGGAGAAAGAACAGAAGGATAGGCTTGCGAAAGAAGAGGCTCAGAGACAGGTGGAACTGGATTTTCAGGCAAGACTGGGAGGAGAGAAATAAGATCCGCGCAGAATTTCTGGAACAACTGTCTGTCCACTCGGAAGGAGAGACTCATGATCTGTCGCAGAACTCTGGAACTCCTCGACGTGTCATAGGGAACGCGCAGACACTCGAACAGCCGCCGTTGGCTCCACCTAAGCTCCGCATGCCAGTGTATCATGCGAGTGAATCTATAGACACGTACATTGAACACTTCGAGATTGTAGCGGAGGCTTACCAGATGTCGGACGAGAAAAAGGCCCTCTACCTGATGGGAACTTAACTGGAAAGGCCAAGGAAGCATTTACGGATATCCCACGCGGTGCCAGTTACACTGAACTGAAGGCTGCCCTTCGTCGTAGGCTACATATGACTCCAGAGTCATACCGGAAGCAATTCCGTACCATGAAGAAGTCATCTGATGAGACCTTCCATCAGTTTTGGAGAGCGCCTTCGACGTACGATGGACTACTGGTTAGAGGCATCAGAGATGAGCGTGAAGGACTGTTTTCTTACAGAACAGCTTATGAATTCAGTGTGTCCACTGAGCTTCGTTATAAGTTGGGCGAGACTCGTCCCAAGACGTTCGCCAAAGCCATTAAGGTTGCTGAAGCCTTTGCCGATGCCAGGCGCCACTTCAAAACCTCTAACTTTGGAGGCCCAACGAAACCTACAGAGCTGGAGGGGAAAGAGTCCAAGCTAACTTCGTCCACGGAAGATGCAAAATCGGGTCAAACAACAAAGTCTCGTAATGGATCTAGGGTCTGCTTTCGGTGTGAGGAGGAGGGACATATAGCGAGAAATTGTCCCACTTGGGGCAAAAAGTCTAAGCAAAATGTTTCCCGGGCCAGTGTTGCTTTTGGAGAGATCGAGGTGACCACACCTACATGCCCCACGTTTCCCTCAGTCGTGTGTGGCAAGGTGGTTGAAGCAATTAGAGACTCCGGTGCTACCGCTGTGTTCGTGGACCAGCGGCTAGTTCCTGAGGATGTTCCCCGCGCGGCCAAGACTGCCAGGTTACAGGAGTTGAGTCATCCTTTCAGGCGACTCGTCCCACAGTACTGGTGGAAGTTTCAACTCCTTACTTCAAGGGTAAGGTGTGGGCTGTAGCTCTTCATCAACCTGCCTATTCCCTTCTTATTGGCAACACTGTCAGCTTTGAAAATGGAGAGGACAAGCCAGTTTCTACAGAGCTCCCCCCGGAAGTAGTTGTAGCAGCTGTTACACGTTCTCAGGCCCAGAAGGAAAAGGAAGCTTTAAAGCCCCTCTTGAAACCCTTGTCCTCACATGACACTGTATCTTTGGACCCAGATGCTGTGCTGAACTTACAAAGGACGGATCCAACCCTGAATACTGTGCGAGAGTTAGTGGGCAAGCCCCCAAAGACGTTTCACAACGGTTCGACCCAGTTTGTAAAACGTCGTGGCCTGATACATAGGCGTTACACTACGCCTACTATGACTTCCTCTCAGCTGGTTGTGCCCAAGGCTCTTCGAAATACTGTGCTGCGGTTGGGCCATGATACACCCATGGCCGGTCACCTTGGTGCACGCCGGACTCTCGAGCGAGTCCAACATGACTTTTACTGGCCAGGTATAACACAGGATGTCAGGAAATATTGCCGCGCACATGTGATATCTGCCAGAGAACTACTCCCAAGGGCCGCAATGTTAGAGTCCCCCTCGGATCTGTACCTCTCGTCACTACTACACCTTTCAGCAAAGTCGGAGTCGACTTGATTGGACCATGGACATGAAAGAGGCCCATAACTTTATCGACGATTTGCTCTTGGCTTCTAAGGATTGGACAAGTCATCTGGGATCACTCAGGACTCTGTTTGAGCGTCTGCGCCAAGTGCAACTGGCGGCCCGTCCTACCAAGTGTCTGATAGGTGAAGCAGAGATTTCCTTCCTAGGCCACGTGATTGGTCGTGGATACATGCTGCCCGAGCAGGACAAGGTACAGAAGATTCAGGATGCTCTACCTCCAAAAACCAAAAAAGAGCTAAGGTCCTTCTTAGGGCTTGTCGGTTATTACAGGAAGTTTATTCCCCACTTTGCAGATATGGCCAAACCTCTTACCGACAAGACTGGAGCTAAGAAGCCAGAGACTTTGAAATGGGATTCCAAAGACACAGAGGCATTCGAGTCACTCAAAACTGCCTTGATCCAGCAGCCTGTCCTTCAGTTGGCTGATCCAACGAAACCCTATGTCCTTAGGACTGACGCATCGAGCACAGGCTTGGGAGCAGTTCTACTTCAAGACCAGGGAAGAGGCCTACTACCAGTTGCCTACGCCAGTAAAAAGTTGGTAGGAGCTGAACTGAAATACCATACTATCGAGCAAGAGTGTCTCGCTGTGGTTTGGGCAACTCGGCGCTTTTACCCATACCTTTACGGACGAGAATTTGTCCTAGAAACCGATCATCACCCTCTGGCCTACCTCCATCGCATCCGCCCGGTTAGTCGTCGCCTCATGGGCTGGGCCATTGAGCTCCAGAGTTTGGTTCACATTTCGACATATTCCTGGTAAAAACAATGTCGAAGCTGACTACCTCAGTCGGATGTCATGAGAAAAATTTTCTGTCTGGAAGAGCAGTTCGTGCAGTTCGTCTTACTGACAAGGACGAAGGGATTTTTACAATTGTGTATATTTGGCGGTAAGATACCCTTAGTATAAATAATTTGCTTCACTTTTACCCGGTAGGTTGCGGGGGCTGCAGCAAACTGTGCCTCAGTGGCACAGTCTTTTTCAGTGGGGGTATTGTCACGGACGGTCGCCAGCCTACTCAGCCTTGCTTTAGCAGTGTGAAACCACCCTTAGCAGTGTCTGCTGGTTTCACACGAGACTGTCACCATTTGGCTGTCAGTGGAAGGGGGCTTGGCGTGCTGTCCGTGTATTTATTTTTTTTTTTTTTTTCCTGCATCCCCCACTGCATTTTTCTTTTCCACTTCTTGTATTGGGTGACAGGAGTGTGGCTGAGCGGTTTTGTGCTGCCTGCACGTGTTTTTCGTTAAGTTTGTGTCAGTACAGTTTAACTCTGGGAGAGGTAGTGTTCACGAGTTCAGGGTTGGGAAGGAGGCAAGAGAGTGAAGTGGCACTCGGATTTCAACGTTGAGTCGAGTGGGATCGCTGTCCCAGTGCAGTGGTATTATTTTTGTCTGCTTCGGTGCAGATCAGCGGCTGGTCCTTAACCTTTTTGGGTTGGAGGACCGCGCGCTGCGTTTTGGGGGAATCTCTATTCCCAACCACTGGCACATCTTCCCTTTGGTCGCCCCAGACCGGTTTCCCTTGGTGGGGAACGGCTGAACAGCCCCTGGGTTCTTCGCGCTGGGCCAGGAGCTGACCAGCATATCTACCTCTTCATCTCCCCCCTTTCACCCGCCGTTTTGGTGAGTTTCGTACTCAGTTATTTTTTTTTTTTTTTTTTTTTTTTTTTTTTTTTTTTTTTTTATTTTTACAAGTTTAAGTTCATGGTTAGAACATTCTCTTATAGTTCTTGTGTGTTGTTACCTTTACTGGTAACGTTTTTCCTTAGATACAAATTCTCCCGTTTTTATTAGGTTTCCTGGGCACCTTTGGAAAAGGTACAAACCTTGGTGACCAAGTCAAGTTTTTGCACTCCTACGTAGCCAGGAATCCAGTCAGAAGGGGTCTTAATTTGTCTTTGGGGAGAAATTAGTCTGTTTTTGGTTAGATTAAGGTTCTAAGACTGGGTTCCTTATTCATATGTCTATTGTCTGTCTATTCTTTCCTTCTCTTATAGTTAGCTGTCTTTAATTGACAAACACTCGGGACGAACGCATCACGCTAATTGGAGTGCCTGTGTGACTAAGATTAAGTCGGAAAATAAGGGTCTCCTATCCCGACGCCCACGCTTTGGACTCGTCCCGTCGTGTTTATCTGTTTTTGTCAGCCCTCTGTCTTTGTGTCATATTTTGTATTGTTTTAAGAATAATTTCAGTATTTCATCCCATTGTGAAAAGGGATGAGTTGCTTGATAGTTTTTTTTCCAGTAAATTTTGAAAACAAATAGACTTGATCAAATAGTCCCCGCTCACGGGTACACACGCATGCGCGCATGCACACCCAGACACACCCTGATAATTTGCCCTGTACACGTATTGATCGTCGCTGCAGGGCGTTGACCCTGTTTGTCTCAGAAGGCCGGATCCACCTCTGGGACACCCCTGGAGGTCTGTCACGTCCACCCCTCCCATCTTCTGGAACTGACGACGTGGGACCGGGACTTCTTCAACGCTGCTGTTCTGGCTGATCCGTGTGGCCCTGGATGTGGGACAATTTAGAGCTGACCGTGCGTCGCAGGAACTCAGACTTGGGTGATGTCTAAGTGTATTCGTGCTTGTGTTGTGTTGCCGTGGACGTGGGACTGAAATAGGAGTGAATTACATGCAGGCTGGCATGGTTGACGAGGGAAATGAAGTCTGGCTGTTTTTGGAGTGACTGAGTGGAAATGGTTGTGATTGCTTTGGTGGTGTGAAGGTTTTTTGACCTGTCTTGAATCTTATTTAGTCTGTCTCTCCTCTATCGTTCTTCTTTCATTATGAAATTCTTTAATTAGTTGGGCTGGTAGTGGGAGTCCCGGGGGGAAGGAGGTTTTGCTTTTCTTGGGCTTTTGGGTTATTTTGTTCCATAGGTAACTTAGAACTGATAGGTTTTCCCCTCTTCTTTACCATTCTATTCTTATTTGGTCTCTCCTCTGTCTTCAGTCTTCTTTGGTTAGGCCTCTCTCCCCATATGGAATGGAATGAATGAGTATTGTCGATTTATATTAATAAACTGTTATTGTCTTTGTAAAAAGGGATGAGGACCTCAGGACCAAAGGTCAAAGGGATGAGGACCTCAGGACCAAAAGTCAAACGAAGTCTGAGACACTCTTTCTCCAATCTTCTCAGATATCTTTTGTAATTCCAAGTAAAGAGAAGCGACGTCCAAATGTAAGTCTGGACAGTAAATACATGAACACCTCGAGAAAGTATAGGGACTATTCTAAAAGATCAGTACTTTGAGACTTTTGGAAGAACACTTCCCCCTCGCCCACACACAACACACACACACACACACACACACACACACACACACACACACACACACACACTCACACACACACACACACACATCCATACACACACACACACACACACACACACACACACACACACACACACGCACACACACATTCCCACCCTCACCACCCATCCTTCCCCTTTAAACAAAATAATGCAAGTAATCAAAGAGTGGCACGTATTCGAATGGACCATTTTGTTTATTTGTACAAGCATACTTTGCTGACTCTTTTCATTGTGCATAATTTGTTTTCGTTTTAGTCGAATGTACGAACTTCATTTTCCAGCTCGAATGTAACTGCAAGTCTGTCCTTATGTGTATGTGGTGAACACAAAAGTTTCCCTGCCTGTTCATTGGTGTCGCTGGTTTTGGTGTGGACAGAAAGAATCGGCTTATAGCAACGCCAGAGCCCACTCGCTGTGGAGAACCGACGCCTACGGGATGGCCAACTCGGCAGAGTACTTTGGGGAGGCCACAGGGGCTTTCTTCGTCGTCAATTTCCAGTCCAGTCCCGGTGGCATGAATGAGTAAGATCCCCCCCCCCCCCCCCCCCCCCTCTCTCTCTCTCTCTCTCTCTCTCTCTCTCTCTCTCTCTCTCTCTCTCTCTCTCTCTCTCTCTCTCTCTCATGGCATGGAGAGGAATATCGTGATGCATACATATTTGAGACGCCAATGATATTCCTTTCAATGCCATATGGTGCGAAAGAAAGCATATAACAGACATTGTGACTATTGTTATGTTTAAGAGAAGAGAGAAGAGCTTTTATTAAACTTAATACCTTATTCAATGGCAGAGCTAAACTAATTGATATCCCAATGGAGCAACTAGTATTGAATAAAAGTAGCACCAGGAGTGGCGGTCAATTTTATGTCATACCTGCATCAAATAGTGACAGCCATTTACATTCAATTTATCCTAGGTCTGTACGGCTGTGGAACTCACTGCCGGGTGCCATCAAGATTGTCACAAATGCAGTCTCATTTAAAAACCAAATTGATACGACAGTCTTGAGATCTGCATATGACTAATGTTTCTATTTTAACTTCCCCAGATATTTTATGGTCACCTGGGCCTGAACCTGGCCATTGCTTTTAACCTTTTAAATTTCATGTGCGACCCCTTGTTGTCAAAGTTTGCTCCAGGGGCCAACAGGCTGAGTCGCACTTTCCTTTTTTTTTTTTTTTAACATGCGCACTGGTGACCTGTGTGTGTGTGTGTGTGTGTGTGTGTGTGTGTGTGTGTGTGTGTGTCCGCGCGCGCGCGGCCATGCGCATATGGATGCATGCATGATTTTGTCGTTTGCTTTTGTAGCATTAGTCTATTACTTCTTATCGTTTGCAAATTCACCAGTGTATTCACTTTTTCCGCTTTTTGCTGCTATATTGACTTGTGTGTTGTCCATATGCTTTTTCTTCTTCTTTTTTTTCCCCACACTGGGTGGAAAAAAACATGCGCACTTTGCTTATCTCATTACTCTGGTTAAATAAAATTTCGTTCGTTCGTTTGTTTGTTCTCTCTCTCTCTCTCTCTCTCTCTCTCTCTCTCTCTCTCTCTCTTGTTCAAATAAACCTTGATGATGTCATCTTCAAATGAAAACAGTGTTAAAAAGTGAGCTAGCTGTTTATCTTAGGCAGTTAAGAGGAGAATCGTTTATACAATATGAAGGAGACCAATATTTGAGCACAACTTATAATGTATGTCCCCTTTCTAAGGGCTATGAACAAAACATTTGTGCCTTTGAGTCTCTCTCTCTCTCTCTCTCTCTCTCTCTCTCTCTCTCTCTCTCTCTCTCTCTCTCTCTCTCTCTCTCTCTCTCGTTCAAATTAACCTTGATAATGTCATCTTCAAATGAAATCAATGTTAAAAAGTCAGCTAGATGTATATATTAGACAGTTACAAGATGAAGCGTTTACACAACATGAAGGAGACCAATATTCGTGCACAACTTATAATGTATATCAGCTGGTTCCATGCGATTTGCTGAGAACAAATCCGTTTCAGGCATAAACAAAACGACTTGAAACTGGATCGTTTCCCCTCAAACATTTACGTTTTTAAATGAAAATGTTCATCTTTTCTCAAAAGTTGAAAATTAACATCGAGTGAAACATCCCTGAACAGGGTTTTTTATGAATGCAGTCTGCTGTAGAGTGTAGAATGTTTATATTGAACATCGTACAAATCCTAACACGGTGTGAGCACAGGATACACACCCAAAAATTAATGCGCCAAGACCTTGCTTAAGGAGTCGAGTATTCATAGACTGGTGCAATTTGACTGTTTTGGGAATTTTTGTTGCTTCTGAAGTTGATTCTCCTCATTTCCTTTCACATGGCCATCCAGGTGCAAGCCAGATGGTTCCAAGCAGACCGATTAAAATAAGAGGAATGGGACTATTTTGTGCATTTGAGGCTGGCGCAAAGATAGGATGACGGGTGAGTGCAAAGGCCTGAAATGTTTATCAACTAAGGGGAAGGTCACGTCCTTGAAGACTGTGATTTCATCGGTGAAGAGCAAAAGTCCTGATGGTGGCGCGTGACCACATGTTTCATACTCTGACGATTATTGACCTCCTGCCCCCCCCCCCCCCCCCCCACCCCCCACCCCACCCCCACCTTTTTTTTTTCAGGTGCCATGGTCGGAACAACTACTGCCGGACCGAGGCGGAGGCGCGGTACCACCTGTACCAGAGGGATTCTAAGCTGTACTACTTGCTGGTCTACGTCTACACCAACCAGCGCGGGCAGCTACCAGGCGGACTGTCCGTCTGTCCCTGAGAGAGCGGCGCCGCTTCCTGGATCCCCGGCAGTTCAAAGAATAATGGCTAAACATGCTAGCTTTTAAGTTTTCTTGGTAGGGGGCGCTCGCGTGTGCGCACGCGTGGGTGTGCAAGAGTGTATGTGTGTATGGTAGGGGAGATGGGTGGATGTGTTGATTTTGAGTTCAATCGCTGAGGAATAAAACAAAAAAGACGAATAAAATTGAAGCAGTCATATTCATACGTGTCGTTTCTCTCTCTCTCTCTCTCTCTCTCTCTCTCTCTCTCTCTCTCTCTCTCTCTCTCTCTCTCTCTCTCGCGCGCGTGTCCGTGTGTGTGTGTGTGTGTGTGTGTGTGTGTGTGTGTGTGTGTGTGTGTGTGCGTGCGTGCGCGTATGTGCAAAGTGTGTGTGTGTGTGTGTGTGTGTGTGTGTGTGTGTGTGTGTGTGTGTATGTGGAAGTGCGTGTGTGTGTGTGTGTGTGTGTGTGTGTGTGTGTGTGTGTGTGTGTGTGTGTGTGTGTGTGTGTGTGTGTGTGTGTGTGTGCGTATGTGCAGTGTGTGCGTGTGTGTGTATGTGTGTGTGTGTGTGTGTGTGTGTGTGTGTGTGTGTGTGTGTGTGTGTGCGTGCGTGCGCGTATGTGCAAGTGTGTGTGTGTGTGTGTGTGTGTGTGTGTGTGTGTGTGTGTGTGTGCGCGCGCGCTGGAGACATTTCAGGGGAGAGAAACTCTCAAGAAAGATGTTGTTTCTTACCAATCACATGAACTCGTCTCTGACTATTGATATCCTAAGAATGTTCACATGCAATGAACTCGTCTCTGACTATTGATATCCTAAGAATGTTCACATGCAATAAACTCGTCTCTGACTATTGATATCCTAAGAATGTTCACATGCAATAAACTCGTCTCTGACTATTGATATCCTAAGAATGTTCACATGCAATAAACGCGTCTCTGACTATTGATATCCTAAGAATGTTCACATGCAATAAACTCGTCTCTGACTATTGATATCCTAAGAATGTTCACATGCAATAAACTCGTCTCTGACTATTGATATCCTAAGAATGTTCACATGCAATAAACTCGTCTCTGACTATTGATATCCTAAGAATGTTCACATGCAATAAACTCGTCTCTGACTATTGATATCCTAAGAATGTTCACATGCAAATGTCGATCATAAATGAGTGGAATTTCCTGGAGTCGTAGACTCGAAACAAATGCCTTTATTTGACAGGACCGTAATGCCGTGCTGTCTGGATACAGCTGTGTGTGTGTGTGTGTGTGTGTGTGTGTGTGTGTGTGTGTGTGTGTGTGTGCGTGCGTGCGCGCGTGCGTGCGTGCGTGCGTGCGTGCGTGCGTGCGTGCGTGTGCTGTGTGCGCGCGCGCGCGTGTGTGTATGTGTGTGTGTGTGTGTGTGTGTGTGTGTGTGTGTGTGTGCGTTCATTTCTGTAATGCTGGTCTGTCTACAACTATGTGTTGGGTTTCTTTATTTGTCGGGCTGTCTACATACAGCTGTGTGTTGGGTTTCTTCATTACTGTGATGCTGGGCTATATGGAGACAGCAGTATGTTGGGTTTCTTTATTGCTGTAATACTGGGCTATGTTGATACAGCTGTGTGTTGGGTTTCTTCATTACTGTAATGCCGGGCTGTCTACATACAGCTGTGTGTTGGGTTTCTTCATTACTGTGATGCCGGGCTGTCTACATACAGCTGTGTGTTGGGTTTCTTCATTACTGTAATATTCAGCTGTCTGCACTCAGATACTCAGGAAGTACCAGGTGGTCACCACGAAACGTTTCAGGAACAACTTTTTTTTTTTCCTGAAGCATCTCCTATGGAACCATTGTTCTGTACCTTTGTTCCACAGACACCCGACACTGGAAACCACAGCAACCTTGTTGTCTTGAGGAAAGGCCAGTGGCCTTGTGCTTCATTGTCCACTGCTTGGACACTTGGAGTGTCCGCCCTGGTTAGTGACCAGAAGCAATGGCAAGTTAAGGTGATGCCACACCACACCACACCACACCACACCACACCACACCACACCATAATCCTTCTGGACTGCGCGTGGTATGAATACTAAAGGGACATTTCTGTGTATGTCTCCCATTACACTCAGCTCAAGGTCCCCATCTATACACTGTGCAAGTGTCCGATTACATCAAGGGCAGGTTTACCATCTATGCACAAGTCCAAGAACACAGCGTCCTGCGTGTCCCCAGTCTTGCCAGCAAGTGAATCCTGTGTTTGGCATGAATGATAATGAAACCACTGGCAACAGAAGCCTGACGAGTGTCACCCCCTCCAGATAAGACTCCACCCTGACGACTTACTGTTCAAGATGACAAACTCCCTGGGTCTCAGTGCTTCTGAATATCGTAACCTTATTCCCCACAGATATTAAAAAAAAAGGCACCACAATCCACGATTCCTTCTTACAGATGACATCCACCATTCCATGTCATGTATGGCAAGGGAGTTTACAGATCTCTGCACAAATCGTTTCCAGCTATCGACTGAAAATCAGACTCCTCATATATGGAGAAAGTCATTGATTGACCGCACCTCCAGAACAAACTACCCGAAGACTTGAGCACTAGCATCAACACAGTGTATCGACAATGTATTTCGTCAAAATCCCTGAACGCCAGACACATATCTTGGTTCTGATCACCTTCAACAGAGCCAGAGAGACGCAAAGGCAATGCTGGAAGACTGATTGGCGAAGTATTTGGAAGGAGTAAATAACCTGGCGTAACTTGCAAATTGTTGGATTCACCGAGAACGTGCGGCGCTGCAATCAAATGTAAATCTGTGTCAGTCAATGGTTTAATATTCAGTATAGTAATCACAATGCCATTTAGTGTAACACAACCCGTCTTTGTTTCGTTTCCATGGAAACGACAATTATAGGATGTACTTGAGTCACATTCGACTTTTTTGAAAAAAAAAAAAAAAAAAAAAGTTCGTTGAGTTCGCCAGTAAGACAAATCACACAGACAACATGTGCTGGTACGGGACCTACACAACTCGTCTTTGTTTTGTTTCCATGGAAACGACAATTATAGGATGTACTTGAGTCACATTCGACTTTTCGAAAAAAAAAAGTTCGTTGAGTTCGCCAGTAAGACAAATCACCACAAAGTCAACAGACAACATGTGCTGGTACGGACCTACACAACCCGTCTTTGTTTTGTTTCCATGGAAACGACAATTATAGGATGTACTTGAGTCACATTCGACTTTTGAAAAAAAAAAAACGTTTGTTGAGTTTCGCCAGTAAGACAAATCACCACGAAGTCAACAGACAACATGTGCTGGTACGGACCTTTGGCGGCCACCTCTGGTTGGGGACAGAGTTTATTGAAATGCTCAGGCGTTCAACATTGAATACTTTCATGTTCATTCAAGAGGCGAAAAGGAAAGGGCGGGAGAAAGTAGAGTGGGGATCAGAAAGTATAGAGGGCGGGGGATGGGTGGAGGGTGTAAGAAAATTGCCGTTTCTGATTTAAAAGAAAAAACAAAACCTGACTTTCACTTCCTGTATGAATTATGCGAAGTTACGCATATGTGTATGTCCCAAGCGAAGTATCGCGACACCCTAAGCTCCGTCCTGCTGAACGAATTCCATCTTAACTTAACATTTCTTCGTATCTCAAGACTCCATGAAACATTCTGCGAGATCCTAGCACTGAATAACATGTTTTGTGAATTATGAAGGTTTTTCTTTAATCAGTCTTCACATGGCTTGGGTCACAAGTTTTCTCCAACGTGTGCCATTTCTTGGTTAGGGTATCTTGGAATCGTGCTACAGCGCCAAACTTCAAACCATACTCGCGTTACATATGATACGACTCCTCCAAACAGCCATTTCTGGTCCCGTATCTATACTCAGCCAATTCTATCAAAATTCAACATTCCAATAAAGGAAGTTGAGAAGTCAGCTTGCACTTGACTGTGTCAGGTTAGTGTTACCATAATTCGCATATCATCGTTTGGATCGCAAATTCAGCAAACGTCTTTTCTGAAATCATATTTCGATGTATATGAAATAGCCCCAGGGGGGCTTCTGAGCTGTTCTGATGTTGAAAGTCGTAGGTTCTGTGATGCATGGTCCTCTTTGAAGACCTTCTGCTGTGAAGCCCTGCATGAAACATTCTTCCTACTGAAAGTCTCAGACTCAATGTGCGTACAATGAAGCGTACAAAATGCAAACAATTCGATAATCTCGCCATTGTGTATGGGACAGATATCTGATTTACTCTCTGTTGTTCCGATTTTTTACAGAAGTTGCAACACAACGTTCACAGATACGGGTTTGATGCATGTACCTGTGTTTATATCTAAAGTTCATTTATCATGAGTGTTGAAGTGACGAGTAAATAAACGTCATTTTACATAATTGCTCAACAAGCATATTTCTATCATTACTGTTGCCGTTATTTCTATGACTACTCAAAAATGTCGAAATATACTAATTATGCCTTCTGTTGGCAAAAACAAACAAACAAACATACAAAAAAAAAACAAACCCTCCCCCCCCAAAAAAAAAGAAAAAAAAGACAACACACACACACACACACATACACACACACACACACACACACACACACACACACACACACACACACACACACACACACACACACACACACACACACACACACAAAGCCTTCACATACAAAATAACTTCGTATATTGGTCCACATCCATCTTGATGACGGCTACGACCCTACCTATTAAGAAATGTTGAATTGGAATTATATGTTTACAGTACTGGCAGCGTTTTGGGCCTCGTTTAGCGCTTTTTTCACCTTTGATATAGGCGTTACATGTAAAATAGCACAGCTACGGGTCATGCCTAATTTGATTGGTTCAAAAGCCACCCTGACGTTGTCAGAGCATGGCATTTTATTACCGAAACCACGTGACAAGCGTTCCACACACACGCGCGCGCGCGCGCGCACACACACACACACACACACACACACACACACACACACACACACACACACACACACACACACACACTCCAACTCTTTCTCCACACATACATTTAACATTTTTGCTGAAGTTTGTCCGAAGTGAATTCAACCGCATTCTATGCATTAAGCTTTGTATTTCTCTAGGTATGGAGGCAGGGTCGGGTCTTGATGAGGCCATTAGATTTTTTCCAGAATTGGGTTTAATACAGTTGCGGTAATAGTTAATTTCTGAGTTCTCTAATACATTTCTGAATTTTTTACTGGATGCTTCGTTTATTAAAGAATAACATTCACTTAAATCTAAGGGAATGTCAAGTGGTACTGATCCTTCGACATTTCGGGCTGCCTTTCTTGCAGCCTGATCGACCCTCTCATTTGCTGAAATTCCACAATGAGAAGGTACCCAGCAAAATGTGACTGTAATGCATTTAGCTGACAGAAGATGTATGACATGGTTTATTTCTGTTATTATCTCAACACGTACTTTTGGATTGGAAGACTGAATAGCGCTAAGGGCCGATTTAGAATCAACAGGAGTTGAACATCTATTAATTTACTGTCCAAGAGCAAAGGAAATTATTAGCAAAACTGGTGACGATACTCCATCTGATGGATCCGGTTCCCTGTCTCTATCTAGATTATTAAATGACTGGTTCTATCTTTACACAATTTGCAAAAGCTTGTCACGTAGTTCAGTTGTATATATATTTTTAAATTTGTTTAACATTTTTTTGAGTGGTTAACCGTTCATTTTTTCTACACATTAATCGACCTGCATCGTATTACCTATCCAAATATGATTGACAGTGCTCAAGAACTGACAAAGTGGTCCATTGGACGCGTTCCCTATAGTTTTACATATTGTGTAATTGGATTTTTTTTTTCACTTTAAATAATGTTTTCTGAGGTGGGGGGGGGGGGGGGGGGGGGAATTGTTTTATTTGTTCTTGTAATTGAATCATACAGGCATGCACATGTTTCACACACACACACACACACACACACACGCACGCACGCACGCACGCACGCACGCACGCACGCACGCACGCACGCACGCACGCACGCACGCACGCACGCACGCACGCACGCACGCACATACACACACGCATGCTTGCGCGCACACTCACACACGCGCACATCGTCTGATATCACTTTTAGTGGGAAGACGTTAAACTGAAGAACAACACACACACACACACACACACACACACACACACACACACACACACACACACACACACACACACACACACACACACACACACACACACACACACACACACGTGCGCGCGCACATACATACACACCACTATGGTTAAGAAAGTACTTAGTACTAGAATCTTGTGATCCTCAATCGATTTTTTGTGACTTAAAATTTCTAACTTTGAGGCGCTTCCTTTTAAAACAGTAGAGACATACACCCGAAAATCGTGCCCATGCAAGTGCTGTATTGAAGTTCATTTCTTAAAGCATGCATTACATGTAAATAAATCTGGACTTTGGAAGGGAAGAGAAAGGTGCAAAGAAAGGGTACTATCAGTCTCCGTTTGCACAGCAATTCAGGTGAAAAAAATGGTGTGTGTAACGATGTGGGTAAGATATCAATCTATAACGGCAACTCCTTAAGGTACCCACCCCTCCAGGAGGTGCAGGTTCGAATCCTGGTAGCGCCAGGACAAAATTCTGATAACAGGATATCTAGGGGTCATGATCTGGATCCGGCTGTGCCTCCTTCGACTGAAAAGAGTTTCAGGGCCAAAGCAATCGTCTGAAAGGTGTTTTTATTCTGCTGTCAAACCCTCTCTAGAGGTTCTTCTTACTAAAAACTTTTTTTTTTGCTACGTTAGATCATATGTCAATGACGTTGTTCATTGAGCATTCAAAATTATTCCAGAAAGCATGTGTTACATGACAGTTCAAAGATAGATGCACGTGTTTTTTGTTTTCGTCATTACAGAAGCCTGAATAAAGTGATCGTGACAAGGTGACCGCCCTGATATGGTCCTTTGCGGTCGGCTGGGCAATAAACAACATGAATTGAACTGATCAAAGAAGGCATGTAAGGAGTGTCGGTAAGCTTACAGAGATATGGGTAATGCTAGAAACTATGTAGACAGGAAGGATCTTAACTGTGTGTCGGTTGTCGAACGAAGGCATTGCATACATTCATATTTTCAAACTAAGTTTTTCCTTAAAAAATCTCTGAGACCTACAGGGAGAACATGTTAAGCAACACGAATTCAGTGAATATGTTTTTGTTTTTCCTTTCATAAGACATAAGTAAGCAAAGAGCCAGAAAACTGGATACATCAACATATAAGCTTAATGAAAAAAAAAACACAAATTCAAGAATGTTTTCAAATTGATTGGCATCAGATAGAAATTCACAAAAGAGACACAAGACAGATATAATATGGTTTATTGAGTCCAATGTAATATGGTTTATTGAGTCCAATATAATATTTTTCATTGAGTTCAATTCAATATGGTTTACTTAGTCCAATATATTTTTTTTCTATTGAGTCCGATGTAATATGGTTTACTGAGTACAATATCATATGGTTTACAAAGTCCAATACAATATCGTTTATTGAGTCCATATAAACATGGCTTCCTGAGTCCAGGTGTCTGATCCGTTTCAATCCTGGCCAGCATTTTTCTTTACGAGACAGTGTGTGCTTTTTGAGAGAGAGAGAGAGAGAGAGAGAGAGAGAGAGAGAGAGAGAGAGAGAGAGAGAGAGAGAGAGAGAGAGAGAGAGAGAGAGAGAGAGAGAACAAATCACCGAGTCAGGGACAAAAAAAAAGCAAGGGAACAAACAGTACCGCTCCTAATAAAACATGCTTGGGGAAAGTCGTAGGGTGGAAACATGGCCACAAGGCACCCGCCAGATGTTTGGTAAGAGAGCTATGCCTGTTACTCGCGCTTCATTGATTCGCAGCATTTACCCCTCCAACCCCCACCCAGCCCCCCCTCCTCCACCCTCAAACCCCGACCCTCTCCACCCACCCTCTCCGTTCTCCCCCCCCCCCCCCCCCCCTGTCTCTCCCCCCCCCCCCCTCCCCCTCCTCCCCTGTCGTGCCGCTGCCGGTAAGACACGCACGCTATTGAAGCCTACAGCAGGAAGGTCATTCAGGTAGCACAGCCGAAGCTTAGGGTAGGGGAAGTAGGGAGGTAGGCTATGCGTGCACCCGTGCGTCTGGGCAAATCCACCCGACGAGATCGAACCGCCGACTTGTAAGGTAAGTGTGTGTGTGTGTGTGTGTGTGTGTGTGTGTGTGTGTGTGTGTGCGTGCGTGCGTGCGTGCGTGCGTGCGTGCGTGCGTGTGTGTGTGTGTGTGTGTGTGTGTGTGTGTGTGTGTGTGTGTGTGTGTGTGTGTGTAGGACACCTGCGAGTGGTGTTTTATCGCTGGGGCTGAGAACGTGGTTGGGCTGAAGGGTGGGGTGGGATAAGACCATAGGGGGGGGGGGGGGGGGGGACTTTTAGGGTGCAGGCAGACCGGCAGGCCAGGGGACAGGGGGAAGGGGGGGGGGTGTGTCCCGGTGCAGGCGGTGTGGACATAGTCTGGAGAGACGTGAAGAGTGGTGGTGGAGATGGGGAGTAAACCAAGGCTCGGCTGAAGTGGACGACTCGTCCGCCTTGTGACTGCCACAGGATGTGAGGAGAGCTGTTGGTGCAATTAGCTCTTTGACTCGTTTGTTGCAGGTGAGTGCATGGAATGGAAGAGAGAGAGAGAGAGAGAGAGAGAGAGAGAGAGAGAGAGAGAGAGAGAGAGAGAGAGAGAGAGAGAGAGAGTGTGAGTGTGTGTGTGTGTGTGTGTGTGTGTGTGTGTGTGTGTGTGTGTGTGTGTGTGTGTGTGTGTGTGTGTGTATGTGAGAGAGGGAGAGAGACAGAGAGACAGACAGACAGACAGAGAGGCTTACAGATAGGCAGACAGACAGACGGACAGACAGACAGAGACCGAAAAGAGAGAGAGAGAGAGAGAGAGAGAGAGAGAGAGAGACAGAGACAGAGACAGAGACAGAGACAGAGACAGAGAAGAAGATAAGAGAGAGAGAGAGAGAGAGAGAGAGAGAGAGAGAGAGAGAGAGAGAGAGAGAGAGAGAGAACCGGTCTGAAGTTGATACAACTTATTCGTTTTAAGTTCACGTCTAAAAGTTAGAAATTAGATTGTAGTGATTGCTAGGGACAATTTCGAATGAGTAAAACAAACCAACAACAAAAACAACCTGTCATTTTGAATGGATGGCTGTTCCAGACGGAATACAAAGGACGTGGTCAAGACATCTGTTAGACCAAGGAGTGACCAGGAAATCAAGCGGTCATTGGTGAAGCGCTATGCCCTGAGATCTTCTGTAAGAAGAAGGTACTTTGTGGTATCAGCCCGTTGTGCTGGACAGCTGCGTGATGTGGATCATGTGACGTCACGTAGTATGCTGGACAGCTGTGTGATTTGGATCATGTGACGTCACGTTGTATGCTGGACAGCTGTGTCATGTGGATCATGTGACGTCACGTAGTATGCTGGACAGCTGTGTGATTTGGATCATGTGACGTCACGTTGTATGCTGGACAGCTGTGTCATGTGGATAATGTGACGTCACGTTGTATGCTGGACAACTGTGATGTGGATAATGTGACGTCACGTTGTATGCTGGACAGCTGTGTGATGTTGATCATGTGACGTCACGTTGTATGCTGGACAACTGTGATGTGGATAATGTGACGTCACGTTGTATGCTGGACAGCTGTAGGGATGTGGATAAAGTGACGTCACGTTGTGTGCTGGACAACTATGATGTGGATCATGTGACGTCACGTTGTGTGCTGGACAACTGTGATGTGGATAATGTGACGTCACGTAGTATGCTGGACAGCAGTGTGATCTGAGTAATGTGACATTGTGTGCTGTACAACTGTGTAATGTGGATACTGTCGCTGTGTGCGGCACAACTGTGTATGTGGATATTCACACAGTGATCTTCCCCGTGTCACGTGATTTCTTCGCAGGAGACATGAAAGGTGAGCGCTATATTGGTGATAACGATACTGATGAATATGCTTACGATTAAGATGATGATTGTGGTAATAGTGGTGGCGATAACGATGATGATGATGATGATGATGATGATGATGATGATGATGATGATGATGATGATGATGATGATGACGAGATGATGATGATGATGATGATGATGATGATGATGATGATGACGACGAATATGATGATAATGATGATGATGATGATGATGATGATGATGATGATGATGATGATGATGACGACGACGATGATGATGATGATGATGATGATGATGATGATGATGATGATGATGATGATGATGATGATGATGATGATGATGATGATGATGATGATGATGACGACGAATGATGATGATGATGATGATGATGATGATGATGATGATGATGATGATGATGATGATGATGATGATGATGATGATGATGATGATGACGACGACGACGACGATGATGATGATGATGATGATGATGATGATGATGATGATGATGATGATGATGATGATGATGATGATGATGATGGAGTCCCACATTATTACGACCTACCTTCGTTTTGCACAGCTCGAAGAGTTCAGACTGCTTCTGAGACGAAGTCCACAGAACGAATAAACAGGAACGAATCAAAGTAGTCTTCAATATGTACGATATGGAGGTTTGTCAATCTACACTTTCTACATAAAAACCTCTCTGAGGGGAATGTGAAGTAACTCCGCCTGTTAACGTGGACACACAATTTACAAGACAAACCACGACGCGTTTCGACCTCTTAGATCTTCTTCAGGCAAATTGAACGACATTCAGGACAACGAAAATGAATGAGCGATCACTTATCATCTCGAATTCGGCGCAAGATTTGTTTCAACTTCTGCCTGCAGTCATATCACTTTGAAAGTAATCACCAAAAACGTTCAAAATAACGCAGATGTTGACTTTGAAAACATAAAAAAAATGAAATCACTCCTTTCCTAATTACCCATGGCTGCGAGTTTTCAGACATTTGATTAGAAATAGCCTCCTGCTACGATAGTATCCCAGATGTCGCAACACACTATCTCTCCGAACGATTTCAAATGTGCATCCCGTCTTGTTCCTTTTCGCTCTGTAGGAGATAGCCGTATCTGAATTATTCCCAAATGCAGAGCAAAACAATAGGGACAGCCATCCTTTTCCTGTGTGGACTCCTCACTTAGAACAAGGTTTGTCACACTGTTCTCCAGCGCCAAAGTACTTCCAAATGTGGAAATCCCTGATGGTCTCTTTTAGACAAAATATTCTCTGTCAGTCAGAATGCATGCCCTTTCCCATGGTCTGTCCTTCCCCGTGTATGAACAATGTGTGTGTGTGTGTGTGTGTGTGTGTGTGTGTGTGTGTGTGTGTGTGTGTGTGTGTGTGTGTGTGTGTGTGCGTGTGTGTGTTTGTGTGTGTGTGTTCCCCATCCAGACATCTCTGATCACTGGTACAGTCGCTGAAGACCTGGCATCCGTTTGTTTGTTCAGTCTTGTTTCGTTTTGATTTGTTTCGTTTCGCTTTGTTTCGTTTCGTTTTGTTTTGTTTCGTTTCGTTTCGTTTCGTTTCGTTTCGTTTTTAGTTTAGATTAGTTTAGTTTAGTTTAGTTTAGTTTAGTTTAGTTTAGTTTTGATTTGTTTTGTTTTTTGTTTTTGTTTCTTTTGTTTTGTTTTGTTTTTGTTTCGTTTCGTTTTGTTTTCTTTTTTCTTTTGTTTTCATTTTCTTTCTGTGTATCATGTCTGTCTGGGATTCAACGCTTTATGATTTCCGTCACATAGATGACAGTAATGCCTTCTATGCATCAGCTGAAGGGTAATTGTCTGACAGCCGTTTTGACCAGTAATTAATCTTCTTCTATTGTGTTCTGATGTGGCTGTCGTTTCTGACAGTCCATTATATACAATTAATTTAGATACACGTGTGTTGACTATTGCTGACCGCAGTTGTGGTGATTTCACCGCGCACAATTGTGTGCAAGTCCATGTCAGTTGATCTTTTTTATACACTGGCTTTAAAGCACGTGTTTATTCGTATGCCTGAATGCATGTTGATGCTGTTTTTTCTCCCTTGATCTTCTCCAGATTGTATAGCTTTTGGGGAATATTTTGGATATG
>JADBJO010009172.1:65000-67500 GCA_016801955.1 Conus betulinus
AGAGTTTGTGTGTGTGTGTGTGTGGGTGTGTGTGTGTGTGTGTGTGTGTGTGTGTGTGTGTGTGTGTGTGTAGTGTCTGTCTGTCTGTGTATTTTGTGCCAGTTGCCTCTGTGTGTGTGTGTGTGTGTGTGTGTGTGTGTGTTGTGTGTGTGTGTGTGTGTGTGTGTGTGTGTGTGTGTGTGTGGTGGTGTGTGTGGTGTGTGTGTGTGTGTGTGAGGTCGTGTGCGTGCGTACGTGTAGTGTGTGTGTGTGTGTGTGTGTGGTGTGTGTGTGGTGTGTGTGTGTGTGCGCTGGCGCGCGCGCGTCGTGCGAGTGAGTGAGTGAGGAAGGTGTGTGTGTGGGTGTGGTGTGCGCGCGCGCGCGCGCGCGTGCGCGCGAGCGTGTGTGTACGTATGTGTAAGCATATGCTTGTTTATGTGTGTGCATGTATGAGAGAGAGACAGAGACAGTGTGTGTGTGTGGTGTGTGTGTGTGTGTGTTGTGTGTGTGTGTGTGTGTGTGTGTGTCTGCCTGCCTGCCTGCCTGCCCTGTCAGCCAAATGTGACAAACAACAGCGCAGAAGACCCAGGTGTCTGGTGCTGGACAAACAATGGGACCATAAACTCCGGCGTAGTC
Source organism: Conus betulinus (assembly GCA_016801955.1). Classification (NCBI taxonomy): domain Eukaryota; kingdom Metazoa; phylum Mollusca; class Gastropoda; order Neogastropoda; family Conidae; genus Conus; species Conus betulinus. The sequence goes on from JADBJO010009172.1 coordinate 65,616, forward strand.
CACTGTGTGTCGTGTGCCTTCCAGCTGTGCAGTGCTGTCTTGCCTCTGTCTGGGAGAGCTGTGTGAGAGCACTGAATGGCCAAGGGAGAGACAGGCAGGGACGTGAACATGATTTAGTCCATGACCGAGGGCCTTGGTCCCTAGGTGCTAACACTTCCTATACAACCACAATCGGTTATTCAACATACAATGCAGAGAGAGAGAGATGAGAGAGAGAGAGAGAGAGAGAGAGAGAGAGACAGAGAGAGAGAGAGACAGAGGAGAGAGAGAGAGCGGGAGAGAGGGATGGAGAGAAGAGAGAGAGAGAGTGAGAGAGAGAGAGAAAAAGAGAGAGAGAGAGAGAGAGAGAAGGGAGAGAGAGAGAAGGAGGGAGAGAGAGAGAAGGAGGGGGAGGAGGGAGAGGGAGAGAGAGGGAGAAAGAGAATGAGAGAGAGGACAGACAGAGAGAGGAGAGAGAGAGAGAGAGAGAGAGAGAGAGAGAGAGAGAGAGAGCAGCAACAGCAGCAAAGGTAGGAGTACGAATAGTTCCGTTCATGTTTCTTATAGCCCGGCCGACCGCAAAGGGCCATAGCAGGGCTATTGTAGTAGTAGTAGTAGTAGTAGTAGTAGCAGTAGCAGTAGTGGTGTTGACCCTTTTTCGTCTACTTAATACATCCCTATCTCATGTTTTCGTTGTTCAGTGTCGTAGTGTTATGTGGCACCAGCACAAAAGTTGTGATAGTACTGATGGTGCTATTGTTGTGGGGTAGTGGATTTTGTGGTGTACGTAATGGTGTTGTGGTGGCTATGATGAGGTCGTGGTATATATGGTACTGTTGTCTTTTATATATGACGGTGTTGTGGTGTATATATTATGACGGTGTTGTGGTGTGTATGTTATGCCGGTGTGTTTTGATGTATGCATGACGGTGTTGTGGGGTATATATTATGACGATGTTTTGATGAATACTTGACGGTGTTGTGGGGTATGTACTACAGTGTTACGGTGTACGTATGACGGTGTTATGATGTATACATTATGGTATTATGGTGTGATAGTAAACTTGTTGTAGGATCATTATATCAATATGGTGCTATTATACTAATTAGATGGAATGATGGCATTTTGTTTGCGATGTGTGAGATTGCGGATTTGGGATGGTGATTTTGTGTCGGTGTCGTCTTCAAATGTACTATTTCCGTAATCACTTTTTTTCCTTGTCTTCTCTTTCATTTCTCTCGCATGGATGTTTTTTTCTTGGTTGTTTGTTCCGTCTTCACTTTCGCACCTTGTTCCTTCTTCAGCGCTCCTCTCTCTCTCTCTCTCTCTCTCTCTCTCTCTCTCTCTCTCTCTCTCTCTCTCTCTTGACTACCTTCCCTCCCCCTCCCGCCCCTCTCGTCCCCATGGCACTCCCTCTCCCATCTCCCATCTACATAGCTGTAATCAAAGGCGTAGAAATGGAGCGGGACCGTGTCCACTTTCTGTGTCCATTTATCACCTGCCTGGCCTGCAGTCTTCGTGTCTGGTGCCACAGCCCGGCGTGCTATCGACTACACCTGATTTCTCTGTTGTGTGGGGATCTACTGTTCCATCATCAATCACACCGTCATGGGACAGTCGCTGTTTAGTTTCTACTGCGTCACCTGATGAGTATCGACTATACCAGAGAGAGGGGGGGGGTAGGGGGAGGGGGGGACAGAGAGTGAGAGGAGTGAAAGAGAGGAGAGAGAGAGAGAGGGAGAGAGAGAGAGAGAGAGAGAGAGAGAGAGAGAGAGAGAATCATTATCGTGTGATAGAATATCTGGGTTCACAATGTGGAGCAATGAGACGAATGGTTTCGATTTCTAAATGGTCCTGAAAATATAAACCAACTTTAGTTCCACTGTGCAAATTGTTTTCTCTTGC
>JADBJO010009172.1:72500-86857 GCA_016801955.1 Conus betulinus
ACTATTGTCGTGTTAATGTCCTGATATTGTCCATCAACAAAACGACACCTTTTTCCACAGTAGCCTAACGTAATGACGCTCTCTATGCAGTCTATCACCAGCGTTTCCTTACTAGGTCTACTGACAGGACTGTCTCTACAGTTGTCATTAACAACCCGTTCCTTTGTTCTCTATAGGTTCACCAGATATGGACTCCATCCAGATTCCCGGAGAAGCCACCACACTGACCAGCACCACCAGCCATCGACCCCCCTCCAACCCACCCTCAGGCTTGCTGTGCTGGGGCTGCGGTGAGTTCGGACAGCACGGCCATGGTCACAAAGATGACGTCAGCTTCAGGGAGGCAGAGGTCAAGGAGTTTGGATCCGCGGGAGCTCTAGGGGCAGTCTCGCACATCTCGTGTGGAGCCAGTCATACTGTGGTGGTCACAGGTAAATGGACTCTGTGTGTGTGTGTATGTGTGTGTGTGTGTGTGTGTGTGTGTGTGTGTGTGTGTGTGTGTGTGTGTGTGTGTGTGTGTCCCTGTGTGTGTGTGTGTGTGTGTGTGTGTGTGTGTGTGTGTGTGTGTGTGTGTGTGTGTGTGTGTGTGTGCATGTGTGTGTGTGTGTGTACGCGCACGCGCGCGCGTGCGTGCGTGCGTGCGTGTGTCTCGCCTGCGAAGTATCACTTGAAAGTGTCATCTCATCTCGCCTGCGAAGTGTCACTTGAAAGTGTCATCATCATCATCATCATCATCATCATCATCATCATCATCATCATCATCGTCGTCGTCGTCGTCGTCGTCGTCTTCTCCTCTTCATCGTCGTCGTCGGCGTGGTCGCCGTCGTCGCCGTCGCCTTTGTCGTATTTATAATCATTTGCGGGTATCATCATCATCATCATCATCATCATCATCATCATCATCGTCGTCGTCGTCGTCGTCGTCGTCGTCGTCGTTCGTCGTCGTCGTCGTCGTCGTCGCCGTCATTGCCGTTGTTGTTGTGGTGGTGGTGATGGTGTTTGTTATGTGTATGACTGGCTTTGTTGTGGCTGCCTTCAGTCCAAGGGCAAAAATGTGAAACTTTTGACTTCTTTCTTTCTGTGAAACATTGACTTCTTTCTGTCTTCTTTTACCAACAGCCTGAGGCTTACAGCTGTTTTTTTTTTTTTCTTTTTTAATTAAACATACATTGGATTTTTTTTGAAAAGTAAATTCTAACACAAACACACTAACGGAAAGGGAAAAAGGGGAGGGGAGGGGAGAGAGAGAGAGAGAGAGAGAGGGTGGGTGAGGAAAGAAGGGGGAGGGGACACATAGGGAAGGGAGAATCTAAGATTTTCATAACCTGAAAACAACAACAACAACAACAACAGTAATAATTGTAGTAATATGAACAGTAATAGATCACAAGAATGTCAACAACACCTACAACAATAACAATAACAGCAAGACTATCCACCCAGAAAAAAAAGTGGGAATATGTCCACTTTGTCTGAGGTTCACAGTTGGTGAGATCTGTGCGTTCAGTATAGCTTTTAATCCAACCATTAGGGCAGCCACATTCCGTCTGCGGAGATAATGTCTACACACAGCGACAGAGAGTGTTTTTTGTTTTTTGTGTTATCCCAACTACCGACTCGCCATGGCCTTCTGTCCTCAGACAGTCAGCGTGTGCTTTGAAGAGCGTGCAGTCTTCACCGTGGCCAGAGTGTAAAGCCTCATCAGGAAAAAAAAAAAAAGTGAAAAGCATACGAACGTACTCCCCAGTTTTATCTTGAATACGCATGTACCTGTCAAGAGCATGTTTGCTGTGAAAATACCATGATCTACATGTCAGTTATTAGATCTAAAGCTATTTTTGAAATCCGTTCAATGCAGCACTTTCGTACACAGTTGTGAAATTGAAAAAAAAAAATTTGCAATGAAACATGCGTCATAATGTATTTCGTCACTGAGATAAACTGTCATTTCTAAAAGTGTGCATGCGGTTTAAACTCTCTCTCTCTCTCCCTCTCTCTCTCTCTCTCTCTCTCTCTCTCTCTCTGTGTCAGTAAAACATGGGGCATCATCCGTGACCAATAATGAACATACCTACAAATTTTCAGAAAGATCGGCCCAGAAGTTTTGTCTGGAGCGAGTGGAACACATTTTGACCACGGACAGACAGAGCGACACGCAGATTCACAGACAGCATGTCTTCGTTCCCATTGTAAAGCACTCCCTGTTCTTTAAGAACTGGGGGTACAACTAGGCGAGAACGTGAGTCTGCCCAGACGTAAATTCCAAAGAGAATATCCCCTCAAACCTGGCTGAGACAAGTGGGACTCGAACCCCAGGTCATGGAACAAGACCCTGGTATCTGACCTAGTGGACCAGACAGGCCCCTTCTGTTGTCATGCTAATGAGTCACACAGAGCCACCTGTGTGGTACATAGCCAATGGTTCATGAATGAAAAACAAAGGGGACACCACCGCTGCGAGTTACCCAAACAAAACAGTTGGCTAAAGTATGGCAATAACGCTCTACTTGTCATAAGCAACGGTATGTTTTTAAAGTTCAAACGAGCTTACATATTCTGTACTGCATGCATTCATGTAGCGATCATATGTATTGCCTTACTGGATGACTTAAGATGATAGTAATGATCATGGATTGCCTCACTGGATGACCTAAGATAATAGTAATGATCATGTATTGCCTTACTGGATGACCTAAGATGATAGAAATGGTCATGTATTGCCTTACTGGATGACCTAAGATGACAGAAATGGTCATGTATTGCCTTACTGGATGACCTAAGATGACAGAAATTGCCTCACTGGATGACCTAAACATGATAGAAATGATGGAAACGGACCACAAAATGGCAAGAGTTTTTTTTTTTTTTTTTTTTTTTTTTTTTAATTATAGCACACTTAGTGAGATTAATGTGTTAAATTGGTGAGAATAGGAAGGTGGAAAGGAAATGGTGAAGATGGTGTGTGTGTGTGTGTGTGTGTGTGGGGGGGGGGGGGGGGGGGGGGGGGGGGGGGGGGGGGGGGGGGGGGGGGGGCAGATGGAAAAAAGTATACGTGTTTGTGATTGGGATGGGAGAACATGTTGTATAAAAAGTAAAGGGAAAAAAATATGAGTAACAAAAGGGATAAAGACACACTCAAATCAGATTTCTAACAAATGGAACAATCGAAGAATGATTACCTTCCAACTTCAGGACTGGAATCCTCCTCCTTCTCTTGCCGTAGAGAGTATTTGTGGTTTATGCGCCCTTGACTGAACTGTCTCCATTTCACAGTCTTAACCGAAAGTCTCCTTACATGAAAGCGTTTTTTAAAACAGGGCATTAAAACAGATTTGGATCACTAGGCATAGGACGGAAAGAGGCGCACGCTACTTGCATTTGTAGAATATTTAGTTTGTCATTAATCTCACCGAATTTTGTATATCAATCATAATAACAAACGAAGAACCAGTGTGTCAGTGACTGATTTTAAAAATAATCAGTGTACACGCAAATGATATCATTGCAGCTGAAGAAACACCATACGAAAATACGAAACACTCATGCTAACATGAAAAACAGAACCCAGGAACAATCGGTACCATCTTGTTTCCCTCTTCGAACAACCTTCGAGGGCAGCTACGTAACGCTACGTTGTCCGGACACCTCGTCAAACATGTTTCTGAATGCTTTGCTACTGGAACAATTTACCCACCGATTTCTTTGATATGGGAAGGAACTCTGTCTGCGTACTTAAAAATGTTTGATCACAGTTGTGCCCCCTCTTCCTCTCTCTCTCTCTCTCGTCTCTCTCCTCTCTCCTCTCTCCCTCCTCTCTCTCTCCCAATTGCTCTCTCTCCTCTTCTCTCTCTCTCTCTCTCTCTGTGTGTGTGTGTGTGTGTGTGTGTGTGTGTGTGTGTGTGTGTGTGTGTGTGTGTGTGTGTGTGTGTGTGCGTGTGTAAAAACATGTTGTATGAGAAAATATCAAAATCAATAGCAGAACCCTTTTAAGACCTAAAATGAAGATACGAAAAGTGGAGTGTTGTTTCGGCGTGCCAGAAACCTCCATCAGTTTTGCAAACAGAGAGTACAACTCCTCTAGCTACAGACATCCCTATAGAAATGTAGGCCTACTGTGTTGCTACAGACATCCTTTGTCTCCGTGCAGTTGACTCACTCAGCTGTCTACAGACAGGAACTAGCGTATTACAGACTTCATGTAATCTTTCTTTTTGTTTCCTGTGCAGATCGCGGAGACATATACGCCTGGGGGAATGGAAACAGTGGACAGTGAGTACATTGTTGTCTATGCATTTCTGTGTGTGTGCACGTGCGCATACGCGAGAACAGAGAGAGAGAGACACACACCACACACACACACACACACACACACACACACACACACACACACACACACACACACACACACACACACACACACACACACATGTTTGTGCATACATGCGCGCGGGCAAAGGTGCATCCCACACTCGCTCTCTTTCCAGTACAAACCTTCTTCTCTGAAAAATACTAGCTTCATAATCCCATACTCACTGATGTATCTGTGTGCCCGAGATGATGTCACGGTGTACAGAGGTACCAGCCGCCAACTGTGGAAGATGCTGAAGTGATAGACATCAGTTTAGTGTTGGTTTGTCTTTGGCACTGTGCCGGCGATTTTAAAAGAAAAGAAAATACCGTACCGCCGAAGGAAAGAGACAAACAAATTACACGTTTCGACCTGTTTGGTCTTCTTCAGGCAAGACAAGCAATATCAAAGATCGATGCCAACGTATAATTAACAACAGGCCTTAATCACTATTACACTCTAAAACTAACATTCACAACAGTCAATCTACACATACATACACATCACATCACAAATTGGTGCATATTACTTGTCTGCTTTTTTGAGAGGTGAATTTCCCTATATCTTTCTTGAGCCTGGGGATGGTCACCTGATCTTACAGTGTCTACAGACATGTCTAGTTTCCATGGTTTTACTGCTTTATAGTCCACGGCGTGGCGAAGATGAAGCAATGGCAATCTAGCGGAAGGACAGCATTATATTTCCAGTGGAAGGTGTCCACGAAGTGTCTACATAATGGATCATCGGACATCATTCTTTAAAAGACGGGGTAGTATCTTGATGCAGAGACCTGACAGAAGAAAAAGTGTAGTAGAACGTAGATGGTGATGTTTGCATATAGCTGAATCTCCCTCCCAGCAAAAGATTCCATTTTTTAAAAATGAAGATCTACGACGAAAACGGATGGCAAGTAGCGTTCGATACAAATGCAGCCACGTAAGATTCTAATCAATGCGTCAATTAAAACAAAGATACAAATTCAGACATGTACGAGTCTAATCAATGTATCAATTAAAACTAACATACAAATTCAGACATGTACGATTTTAATCAATGCGTCAATTAAAACAAAGATACAAATTCAGACATGTAAGATTCTAATTAATGCGTCAATTAAAACAAAGATACAAATTCAGACATGTACGATTCTAATCAATGCGTCAATTAAAACAAAGATACAGATTCAGACATGTACGATTCTAATCAATGCGTCAATTAAAACGAAGATACAAATTCAAACATGTAAGATTCTAATCAATGGGTCAATCGAAACAAAGATACACATTCAGACATGTAAGATTCTAGTCAATGCGTCAATTAAAACAAAGAATCATGATGTGATATACACGAAAACGGCTTTGGGAAAAAAGTTAAAGAAAAGAAAAAAAAAAGTCTTGTAAGTTTGTTTGTTTGTTTTTGTTTTGTTTGTTCTCTTTTACATGAGCAGTACATTTATCAGGGTGAGAGTGTCAGTGCATCACACATTAGAACATGAACAGATCCAGACATTTTGTATCCAACGCTTAAACGCTAGAATCTGTAAGACTATGTCCATTTAGAACATGAACAGATCCAGACATTTTGTATCCAACGCTTAAACGCTAGAATCTGTAAGACTATGTCCATTTAGAGTAGATCAAGCAGACAATGCACTGTGTGTGTGAATGACTGAGTAAAAGAAGAAGAGAAGAAAGAGAAGACTTACAAAATAGGAGAATGGAAGCTCCACTTAAATAAAAAGCAGAAAAGGAAAGGAAAAAAAAAAAAAAAAAAAAAGTGGGGGTGGGGGGGGGGGGGGGTGGGGGGGGGGGGGGGGGGGGGGGGGGGGGGGGGGGGGGGGGGGGTGGGTGGGGGGGGGGGGGGGGGGGGGGGGGGGGGGGGGGATATTGTATTGTAGGACCCACCAAAAAAAGGTCGATCGAATCTCTTATGGAGTTCCTAGTCTGGATGAATTTTAATGCTGGTATTCGTTGTCATTCTGTTGTGGTTCTTCACTGTTCCTTTCTTTTCGTTTGTTTCTTCCTGATGATCTTTATCTAAAGGATGGTACAATATAGGCCTAAAGCGAACATCCATTTATGAAAACAGTACACTGGGGGACGTTGTTGACGTTGTTCTTGAAGCAGACGATTGTTCAATCGTTTCCTCTTCTTGGTCATTATCAGCCAATACACGTATCCATCAAAAACGGTTTGCCGTAAGAATCATCATACAGTCTGGCACCTGGACATAAAAATCATCAATGATATTCAAAACGTTTTTCAACAATGTGTGATGTAATTGAGATTTCCCATTCCTTTCTGTGAGATGTCTTGCAAAGGGTGTGTGTGTGTCTTGTGTGTGTGTGGTTGTGTGTGTGTGTGTGTTGTGTGGTGTGTGTGTGGTGTGTGAGAGAGAGAGAGAGAGGAGAGAGAGAGAGAGAGAGAGAGAGAGAGAGAGAGAGAGAGAGAAGCCACAAAAACATGTGCATAGTACTAATTATACGCAAGAGTTGCGTAAGTTCTATCGCTGTGTTGGCGTCAGTTCTTTCATTTTGTCCCACGTGGTTCCATCATGTTCAAACATATGCAAGTGCCTGCTCTTATACAGTAGAGGATTGTGAGTCTAATAAGGTCACATGTGATAATCACTAATCATCACTGTTTTCTTGAAAGTTGAAAACTGATAACGGATAACGGATTGTTGTTGTTGTTGTTTGTTGTTGTGGTGGTGGTCATTTGAATAAATTATTTTCCCAAGGAAGACAGATAAAAGAGGCTTTATTTGTTTTTTCACTTTTTTCCTTCTTAAAGCATGCTGACAATTCACACAAATACCTTGCACACGGCACGATGCATTGGAATGTGTCATGTGTGTCATTAAGTAACTGCGTCTATTATATGATGAAATGCTGAGGCTAGCCCCTCTTTTCTGTCGTTTACTTACGTATTTATCTATGTACTTATTGTTGGCTTGCTTTATACCTGATGTCTTATTCTTAATGTTGCTGCATGTTTTTGTCTGTATGATAACAACAAGAGAAACTGAAAATGTTGAATGTAAAAAAAAAAAACTAAACACAACACACACACACACACACACACACACACACACACACACACACAGAAAAAAAGAAACAAAGAAAACAACAACAACAACAACAGTTATTAAGGGCCTACAAAGCACGCTCCAAGCACTATTCTGCCCCCATGATGTTCTGTTTGCCACAAAACGGTACGTTAGTGGCCGTCTGTAATGTTGAGAGGCAGGGGAGAGAAGGCGTATGAGGGTGGAAGAAGAACAGCACACAGTTAGCTCCCCTCATCACATATCGTTGCTGATAGCATCACTTTGGCAATGAACAGCCGGGCTGGAAAGCTTCGCTATGACGTTATATGTCCAAACCAAACGAGGGTTGGTATGGAAATGTGGGCAGTGATGTGCCCAACGTTCATCATTGCTTGCAGCCCTTTCGTCCATGCTGTGAATGTCCACGGCCATTGAATCAGGGGGAATGGTGAAGACAAATCACAAACACCCAACCGTTGTGACATCGAGGTCGTCAATCGTACATAACTTGTGATTGAAAGACTACGTCTGAGTCATCTTAATGGGGGTGGGAGGGACACGTCATTTGGTGGCTAAAGGAGGAAAGAGTCTTTGTGGCGATTTGTTATTTAAAAAAAAGAAATGTGTGTGTGTGTGTGTGTGTGTGTGTGTGTGTGTGTGTGTGTGTGTGTGTTGTGTGTGTGTGTGTGTGTGTGTAGGAAGGGAAAACAAAAAATATGTAAATGAAGACCACGGTGCAGAGAGAGAGGGGGGGGGGGAACAGAGAGAGAGAGAGAGAGAGAGAGAGAGAGAGAGAGAGAGAGGAGAGAGAGAGAGAGAGAGAGAGAGAGAGAGAGAGATGTACATTATAGTGTGCTCAAGATCGTGGTCACTAACACAGTGACTGATATTTATTCATTTGTAGTAGTAATGTACGGTGCAATGATTGACATGGTTTGAAGGACACACGAAAAAAAAAGTTCTAAATATATTCTAAACAAAGCTTCAAGCTAGGCTTTCCGAAGGAGAGAGAGGGAGAGAGAGAGAGAGAGAGAGAGAGAGAGAGAGAGAGAGAGAGAGAGAGAGAGAGGTGTAGAGAGAGACAGGGACAGAGGGGAGGGGGGAGACAGGGAGAGGAAGGGAGAGAGAGAGGGGAGGGAAGAAGGACAGAGAAAGAGAGAGAGGAGAGAAAAAGGGACAGAGAGGGGGAGAAAGAACGTGTAGAGAGAGAGAGAGAGAGAGAGAGAGAGAGGGTGGGTGGGAGCCGGAGGGAGACAGAGAGGGAGAGGGGGAAGGAGAGAGGTGGAGAGAGGGAGAGGGGCAGAGAGAGGGGAGGGAAGTGGAACAGAGAGACAGAAGGGGAGAGAAAAAGGGGGCAAAGAGAGGAGGAGAAAGAAACGAGAGAGAGGGGGGGGGGAGACAGAGGGAGACAGAGAGAAGAGAGGGGGAGGAGAGAGGGGGAGAGGGGGAGAGAGAGGGGGAGGGAAGAGGGACAGAGAGAGAGAGAAGGGGAGAGAGAAAAAAAGGGGGGCAGAGAGAGGGAGAGAGAGAGAGAGAGAGAGAGACAGAGAGAGAGAGAGAGAGAGAGAGAGAGAGAGAGAGTGAGAGAGAGAGAGAGAGAGAGAGAGAGAGAAATACATCCAATGATGTGAATCCACTCATTGCTGCAGACTAGGAACAGGTGATCAACAGACTTCGTGGTCTCCAGCCCTTGTGTCTCTCTCCCCTCTCCTTCCCCGAGGACAGAGGGTTCAAACCCTGGCCTGTGGCAGTCGCCACACCATGGTGGTCTTGGACAACGGCCACGTGTACTCCTTTGGAAACAATTTCTACGCCCAGCTCGGCTACAACTTCAGGGAGAAGAATTACAAAGAGAACCAGGTAGATCACTATTGGCATTGTTGTTGTTGTTACTTGTGATTATGATGGTGTTGAGGGTGAAGTTAAGTGTTGGGGTGATGGTGATAATGTTCTTGATCAGTTGGCGATGTCCATGCTACCGTTGTAGCTGCTTATACTATCACTTGTTTGTGTGTCTGATGTTGTAAACGGCCCCTTACTGATGTTGTGAAAGAGTGATGGGTTGCTTCAGGTGTGCCTGCGTGCGTGCGTGCGTGCGTGCGTGCGTGCGTGTGTGTGTGTGCGTGTGCGTGCGTGCGTGTGTGTGTGTGTGTGTGTGTGTGTGTGTGTGTGTGGGTGTGTGTGTGTTGGAAAGTCATGCACTATTTCAAATATGCGTATTAGAAAGACGATGGGTGATTTCAGACGTTACCAATAGTGTTAGATAGTTTCAGTGGTTAGAAGAGAGGTGGGTGCTTTCAGATGTTAACATAAATGGTTGTTGCTTTTCGATGTTGACAAGAGGTGACTAGTCCTTTCAGATGTTGACAAGAGTAGTGTGTGCTTTCAGATGTTGACAAGAGTAGTGTGTGCTTTCAGATGTTGACAAGCGTAGTGGGTGTTTTCCGATGTGGACGAGAGTAGTGACATGCTTTCCGATGTGGACGAGAGTAGTGACATGCTTTCCGATGTGGACAAGAGTAGTGGTGCTTTCAGATGTTGACACGCGTAGCAGGTGCATACAGATGTTGACAAGAGTAGTAGTGCTTTCAGGGGGCTTTCAGATGTTGACAAGTAGTAGAGGATGCTTTCAGATGTTGACAAGAGTAGTAGGTGCTTTCAGATGTTGACAAGAATACAGGTGCTTCAGATCTTGACAAGAGTAGTGGGTACTTTCAGATGTTGACAAGAGTAGCAGATGCTTTCAGATGTTGACAAGAGTAGCGGATGCCTTCAGATGTTGACAAGAGTAGCGGATGCTTTCAGATGCAGCCCCAGATGCTGGAGTTCCTGAAGCACCGCCCTGTCAGACAAGTGGCCTGTGGAGACAAGCACTCCCTCTTCCTCTTCCAGGATGGTGCCATGGCTGCTGTGGGGTAAGGCAGGCACAGACAGACGAACAGCGTGTAGACAAATACGCACCACAATGTAACTTACCCATGTCATTCATCTCCGCTTCCAGTCAACACCATAGGAAAATAAAGGTGTCAGATGTATCTGTATCCGTCCAGAAGACCTCTGATGCGTGGCCTGCACCCTTTTATTCGCGATGTTTCACCTGTCAGTGGAACAGCGAGTGCAGCTGTGGGATGCACACGGCAGTTGCTTGATGGTGGTAGTTTTTTTGCCGGTGGGCTCTGCCGTCATGAAATACGGGCTGGTGCACCCATGGGAATGCTCCCGTGGAGGTTCTGTCATGTCACATCCAGTGGCCGTTACACAACGGCATCTGCCAGGGAGCCGTTATGACCCTCGACGTCTTCATGGAATAACCTGTGCATGCCAGCGTAGGCTTCCAACGGTGGTGCAGGATTGCTCCCAGCTGGTTTGTTCGGCAGTTGAGGACTGTACTTCTATGGGTCCCACACGCACCTTCGGGTGTAGTTTTTTTTTCCCCCGTTCCCCCTTACCCTTTGTTCATAATATTCCAGCGTCAACCAGACCCGAAGGACACTTGCAGTAATGGTCAATGTATTTGAGCTGAACCCAAGTCGTCACGCAGAGACTCCTGCATGAAATGGATGAAACTCGACTCTGTGGTTCCAGCCTTGCCCATTTCAGTCCGTTGCTCATTCAGCAACTGTGAAAAGGAAGCGGCAATAGCAGAAAAAAAAAATCCCAGAAATGATGTTCTCTATTTAGACTTGAACCCATCACCTCCAAGCCTCCAAACCACGATGCTAACCAATGGGCAATGTAGGATGGTCATAGATGTCAATAGGTGAAACAGAGAGAAACATTTTCACAAGTGTGTGTGTGCGTGCGTGCGTGCGTGCGTGCGTGCGTGCGTGCGTGCGTGCGTGTGCGTGCGTGTGTGTGTGTGCACTGTGTGTGTGTGTGGGTGTGTGTGTGTGTGTGTGTGTGTGTGTGTGTGTGTGTGGTGGAGGAAATCGTCCATCCTTTGGTATTTGGGGACTTCCTTCTTATTCTGAGAAAAGAATATTATAGTCATTCAAGTTCTTCCTGACGTTCCCATTTACTCATTTTTGAGAAGAAGAAAGAGAAGAAGAAGAAGAGAAGAAGAAGAAGAAGAAGAAGAGAAGAAGAAAAGAAGAAGAAGAAGAAGAGGAGAGAGAAACTCGAAAACTCGAAACTCGAAACTCGAAATCTTTAATGAGGGTGACATAGATCCAAGCTGGAATCTTTTTTTACACTATGTCTCATAAAAGGACCGAGAGAGAGAGAAGAGAGAGAGAGAGCGACGAGAGAGACGGAAGAGAGAGAGAGAGAGGAGAGAGAGAGAGAGAGCAAGAGAGAGAGGGGGGGACAGGGGGGGAGCAGAAAGGAAAGAGAGAAAGACACAGAAACACAGACACACGAGAACTGACACCACACACACATACACCACACACACACAACACAACACACACGGGCAGCGCGACGCGCGCGCGCGCGCGCGCAAAAACACACACACGCGCGCCGGCGGACAGAGACTTCGAGGGAAGGGAGCGTATCTATCTGTCTTTACAGTTTAAACCCCTACTTACCAGGACCCTGTGACTGGTGTTCTCAGGAACAATGGCCACGGGAGATAGGCGACGGGGGAGTCGGCAGAGTCCACAGTGCCCAGAGTGGTGGAGGTGGAGGGACAAGGTCACCAGTGTGGTCTGTGGACCCTACCAACAACCTGGCGCTGACAGGTGACACACTGTCACTTATGGTTGTTGTGTCACGTCTGATGGGTTGTTAGCTCGTTGTTGTTGTGCTGCGTGCTGTTGCTTGTTTGTTGTTGTTGTTGTGTGTTGCAGTTGCAGTTTTTCTTGTTGTCTTTCTTGTTTTTGTCCTTCTTGATTCTTCTTGTTCTTCTTGTTAAATTGTGTGTTGTGTTGTTGTTGTTGTTCTTCTTCTTCTTCTTCTTCGGTCTTCTTCCTCTTCTTCTTCCTCCTCCTCATCCTCCTCCTCAATCCTCCTCCCCCTCGTCGTCGTCGTCGTCCTCCTCCTTCTCCTCATCGTCCCTCCTCCTTATCTTCTCCTGCTCCTCCTCTTCCTCCTCTCTGTCTTCTTCTTCTTCTTTTCTTCTCTTCTTCTTCTTCTTCTTCGTTCTTCTTCTTTCTTCTTCAGTTAATTATCTGCTTTCCATGACCATCAATGGAATCACCACCAACACATCATCATCATCATCATCATCATCATCATCGCATCATCATCATCATCAACATCAACATCATCATCATCGTCGTCGTCGATCGTCGTCGTCGTCGTCGTCATCGTCATCACCATCATCATCATCACATCATCATCATCATCATCCATCATCATCATCATCCTCATCATACAGTGTTGTGTCTGTTCTGCTCTAAATTCATTATCTGTTTTGTTATTTTTTAAGTCATTCATTCTGCGTTATGTGCTGATCTCTATGTCCTCACTTGATGTATTGGATCGCTGTGATCTGTTTTGTAGTTTTCATTTTCTTTGTTGCCTTGCTTCGTCTATATCTCATCCCCCCTCCCCACCACCACCACCACCACCCGCCCTGGCCCCTCCCTCGATATATCGGATACCTTTCAATTGTTTGCTTGTTTGTCATTCTTCTCTCTGTTTCTAAACCATAGCTAATCTTTGAAGGAATCTGAAATAACTCTGCGTCTTAACATGGGCAAACAAATTAACCAGACAAAGTACAAGGTGTTATGTCTTGCAATTTGTTTGTCCATGTTAGGTGGCGGAGTTATTTGCTTTTAACATTTGTTTCAGTTTGAACACTGCATTTCACCTCCCTCTGCAAACTAAACGCAAACAGCCTGTTTTGTCTGTCGCCATTCCACATCAGTTTACGGTCTGTTTCCTTCCTATGTTTGTTTACCTTCACGTTGTCTGTTTTGTCTGTGTGGCCCACGTGTCAGACACTGGTCAACGGGTATGCCTGGGGTATGGGATCATGCCTTGGAAGCGGGCGGAAGCCGGCGACCATTGACGTCACCACACCGGAAAAGGAAGAAAAAGGGGAAAAGAAATACATCTTCAACAAGAAAGGAAGCAGGAAAAGTGGTTGCAGGTAGCAGGAGGGAAGCATCACAGTTTGGCACTGGACAGGTAGAGCGTTTTTTCAGGTTTTCGTTTGTATTGATGAGGAGTTCGCAAGGGAGGTCTCCCCCACGTGCACCAAACGCAGCTCTATCTAGCTCTCTTTCTCTCTCCTCTCTGCGGGAGAGAGGGTAGAGAGAGATATATATATATATAATTAGATGAGTTCTATATATAGAATAAATATAGATAGATACAGGACAACCTTGGGAAGAACACAAAATAGTAGGATGGTTTTACCAATATCGGCCGTTGGGCATTCCTCGGGAAAGAGTTATTTTACTGGAAGGCCGCAGTCACAATCACATTCTAGAAAAAAAACAGTGAAATAGTTCACGAGTTCAAACTTCTTGCAACAGAAAAATATAATCTCCAATCAAACCACACAAGAACAACAGAACCCGAACCACCACATCAACCACTAAGACCCCCCTCAACACGTCATAAATAAACATGTCGTGCCGGAACACAACTACGTATGGCACAAACCCCCACTCCCCCCCACCCCCCCCCAACCCACCCCCCCCCCAACAACCCCCACCCCACCGACACCCCCCCCCCCCCCCCCCACCAAGCACCACAAACCAAACCCCCACCCCCCCCCCCCCAAATCCCCCCCACACCACACATATAAAAACAGGGACTTCAAGCATGTGCGCAGTCAATGCTTCATTTACCATTTCAAATTCCCCTCTCCCGTTTCAACCACATCAACCTGAGATACCGGCGGTCGACTGTTCGATGTCTGTCTGGGTGTCTGAGTGTGGGTGTGTGCAGAGAGAAGAATAGAGAAAATCGAAACTCGAACTCGAAACTCCCGAAATATTAAGAGGGTGATAGATAAGCTGGAATCTTTTGTTACACTATTCCTATAAAGAGAGAGAGAGAGAGACGA
>JADBJO010009173.1:0-5000 GCA_016801955.1 Conus betulinus
ACCCAACCCTTGCCCCATCTCACGCACACACCCACAGAATCCCACCTGTACACCCTTCCCTTTGCCTCTCATTTCTCCGTCCCCTTCCCTAAAGAATGGCAGAGGTCGTAGACTCAATCAGTCTCGAAGAAAAACAGAAAGTTGCCACCATTTTTACACTAAGAGTCAGTTAGCCTTTGAGGGGTTTACATTCACACAAATATTCCTGGTGACATCTTGCCAGTTCTTTCGACGTTTCCGTCTAGTTGCTGTTGGAATCTTCAAGTCTTCTTTGTGCATCCAGACTACACAAACTGTGTGCATGTGAGGGTGTGGACGTGTTTATACGACTGAGATTAACCTGCCTCGGTCTGCCGGTTAGCAAGCAAGATTAGTAGGGATTGGTGGTGTGGGAGACGACAGGAAGAAAGGAAGGAAGAGAGTGGATGGAACAAGCGTGTGTGTGTGTGTGTGTGTGTGTGTGTGTGTGTGTGTTGTGTGTGTGTGTGTGTGTATGTGTGTGTGTGTGTGTGTGTGTGTGTGTGTGTGTGTGTGTGTGTGTGTGTGTGTGTGTGTGTGTGTGTGTGTGTGTGTGCACGCGCGCGGGTGTGTGTGACAGAGAGAGAGAGAGAGAGAGAGAGAGAGAGAGAGAGAGAGAGAGAGAGAGAGAGAGGATGGGAACGGGGGAGTTGGGTAGGGTGGAGAGTGAAGAGATCCCCACTCCTGCTTGCCTTGCCAGCCCTCATCCCGACCTCACCCAGCCCTCACCCCATCTCACGCACACACATCGCACGCACAGAATCCTACCTGTACACATTTACCTACCACTTCTCCATTTCCTCATCCCCTAAAGAAAGGCAGAGGGGTAGACTCAACAAGTGCCGAAGAGAAAATAAAGCGGTGAGCCAGCTTACTGTAGGAGTCAGTTAGCCTTTGAGAGGTTTACACTCACAACAGATTAATTCTTGGTGACATCTTGCCAGTCTTTCGGCGTTTCTGTCTGTTGGAATCTTCAAAATTCTTCTTCACATCTGTAGACTACACAAGCTGTGCGCATGTGTGGGTGAAGACGCGTTTAGGCGGCTGAGGTTAAGCAGCCTGGGTCTGCCGATTGGCATAAAAGATACATTAGGGACCGGGTTGGATGTAATGTGTGCATGTGTGGGTGTGGATGTGTTTTATACGACTGAGGTTAACCTGCCTCGGTCTGCCGCTTAGCAAGCAAAGATATATTAGGGATTGGTTATGTGTGGGAGAAGACAGAAAGGAAGGAAGAGAATGGATGGAACAGGCGTGCGCACGAGCGCGCGCGCGTGTGTGTGTGTGTGTGTGTGTGTGTGTGTGTGTGTGCGAAAGAGAGAAGGCAAGCGAGCGAGCGAGCGAGCGAGAGAGAGAGAGAGAGAGAGAGAGAGAGAGAGAGAGAGAGAGAGAGAGAGAGAGACAAGACAAAATTCTTTATTTACGAGGATAATAGACAAGCACTGATGTGCTTTTTTTACATCCATTCCTCGCCCTGAGTAGGGTCAACAATGCAATAAAATGAAGCAATAAAAGAAGTATGTAAAAAAGTGGCTAAAAATAGATATACGAATTAAAAATAAGAAATAAAAGAAAAAGCAAATGAGAGAGAGAGAGAGGGGGGGGGGGGGGGAAAGAGGTGAACGCTGGAGCGAAAGGAATGCAGGGAGAGAGAGAGAGAGAGAGAGAGAGAGAGAGAGAGAGAGAGAGAGAGAGAGAGAGAGAGAGAGAGAGAGAGAGAGAGAGAGAGAGAGAAGGAGACAGAGAGAGAGAGAGACAGAGAGAGAGAGAGAGAGAGAGAGAGAGAGAGAGAGAGAGAGAGAGAGAGAAGGAGATGAAGAAAGAGGCGAGAGTGGGATGCGGGAAAGAGCATGTTTAGAACAATCTAACAAACAAAAGATACCCAGGTGATGCAAGACAATCGAGTTTGAAGCACCAGGAAAAAACAAAAGAAAAAAGGACATATGGAGAAAAAGAAATGCATAATGATAGCCCAGCCACCACGGGCACAGGAGGGGGGATGCCATATAGATAATCAATCAAGTCATCCCAGCAGAACTGTGTGTGTGTGAGAGAGAGAGAGAGAGAGAGAGAGAGAGAGAGAGAGAGAGAGAGAGAGAGAGAGAGAGAGAGTCGCATAAGTTACAAGCATTACGACATAGTGACAAGAGGGCAAGAGGTAGTAGGAAAAAACACACACACACACACACACACACACACACACACACACACACACACACACACACACACACACACACACACGAACAAACGTGCGCGCGCGCGCGCATACTCACATAAGACATAATTATCAAACAGAATAGCATGTGCATATCAAGTACAAAAGCTTTCGTAACAGTCAGGTTCATACATAAGGCAAAGAGGGTGGTAGTGGTGGTGGTGGATTTATGGAGGAGTATGCAAGTATTGACACATAAGATGGTTGAAATAATGGTGTTTGAAGGTTGATATGCATTGGTGTTTGTTTGGCTGACTCAGGGAGCGAGTTCCATTGACAGAGACCTGAATATGATATGCCGGATTTGAATAATCAATTCTAGGAACAGGGATATGAAGTTGGGTAGAGTAGAGTCCTTGAGGAATTAATTGCGAATCTGTGAACTAATGTTGAGGGTGCCTTCCCAGACATAATTCTGTGCATTATGATCCCTTTGTTGTATTCTAGTCTCAGACTTAAGGGGAGAACTTGAACCTTTTTATAGTCTGAGGAGAGAGAGAGAGAGAGAGAGAGAGAGAGAGAGAGAGAGAGAGAGAGAGAGAGAGAGAGAGGGGGGGGGGGAATGTGTGTATAGGAATCTTCTAAAGCATAAAGTGACAAATTCCAGGACAGGTATCTCGCAAAAGGAGACGTATCAAACTCCAGTCAGTGAAGACATGCTGTCACTCCTGACACCGACTTGAAAACCGAGTAACATTGTGTACGCAAGAACGAGAGAACACCACAACGAAAGAATAATAAGTAAATAAGGAGCCAGACTCAGCATCAGTGCGGCATCTCCTCTGCTGGGTTGCCCAGTGACGACGTGATCGTGATTTCTCTTTGAGCTCTTACAGCATTGGGCCTGAGACGGGGGAACCTGGCTGGGGCTGTGGGTACTACGTATTAAGCAGCGCGGGGGCAATGCCACCATGAGGGCAGGGGACAGGGGACAAAGGAAGTGTCAGACCACACTGGAATTCCATAGAAGCATCTTCACCATGCTCATCCTCACTCATCACCATAGCAGAAATAACCCTTCCTCCAAGAAGGGTTCATCCCCTGCTGTTGCGATGACCTCAGTTTCAGTTCTTCCCCACGGTCCGTGCCCGTGCGAATTTCATGTCAAAGTGGCTGGCTGGTACTGGTAGTAAGGCGATGGGGCTGTTGTTGGGTGGACATGTTGGAGTTTGTGGAGTGTTACGCATGTTCATGGTGGCTCAACGACTTAACCATTCCTGTCGTCAGTCGGGGGCCTAGAGGGCGTTTTCTTGCAAAACACAGGATCAGACCTGGCTCCACTGAAAGTGACGAACTGACCACACAGCAGCGCAATGTCTCTTTGTTAAGGATGGTGGCCGAATCAGAGTGTCACATCTGCTCACACCATCAGACGAATCCATATATGGTAAGCGTGTACTGACATCGAACCTACATGTATATCTACACACACACACACACACACACACACACACACACACACACACACACACACACACATATATATATACACACACACACACACATATATATATATATATATATATATATATATATATATATATATATATATAACACGTACATGCACACGCACACTGCATGAGCCCATGTCCACACACCAATGCACACATGTATACACACATACATGTATGCACTCATCACACACACACACACCTAAAAGGATAATAATGGCAAAGCTAATCTTAGGTAGGTACTCAAGGTCTGACCAGAGCGTTGGGCTAATGCGTTGGTCAGGCGTCTGCTGAGTCGTAGTCATAAGACCCCCTTCTTAAAGTCTCTCATCTCAGTGATCAATTCATATATCCAGCAGCTTTAAATCATGCGCGCAGTGTGGTCTCGAAACTTAGCGGATGTGGTGTAGCGTATATGGACTAGTCCGCATGCACTGACACCTCTTTGATGAAACTGAAACCGAAGCAGTGTCTCTACTGATGGGTCGCCAGTGTCTCTACTGATGGGAAGACCTGATATGGTGTGCTTCCTGCTCAGTGCGGTGCTGCTGGGACTGATAGAAGACAAAGCTGCGTGTGGCTGTATGTGTTGGAGCAAGAATGACTGGCGTTAAGGTAACGCCACAGAATAGACACGAAAAAGAAGGCAGGAGAAAGAAAAGAAGTGAAAAAAGACAAGAAAAGGTTTCTACAGTCTTGTAATGAGAGTGAACAGTAGAAAGAATGAAAACCGCCAGAACCAAAAAATAAGACACAGACACACCACACACTCACTTGTCACTACCAGGTCTCTGGATCCTGGGGTCAAATCCCGAATGGAAGCATAGTTCACAACCTTCAACGATCCAACTTGGGCCGGGTGATCCCAACAACAAATTGAACTCACACTATCAGCTGAGGTGAAACGATCCAGTAACCAATCTGACAGGTAAAAAAAAAAATCCCAAGCTGTAGCAGCTGGTTAGTGATGGGGCGAGGAAAGAAACTGCATTCAGTGTGAAAGTATTGAGGATGTTGACTGGCACCGCCTCTTGCAAAACGGCACAGAACGAGGGAGGCGGGGGTGGGGGTATGATGGGTGGGTGGGGAAGTAAGTAGGGAGGGGGAAGGGTGTTAAGTTGGGGGAGGGGAGGGGAGAGTGTGGTAAACAGGAATAGAGGGCACACGAGCTTTTTCTTCCTTCCCGCGTTTGTATTTGTTCAAAGAAAGAAAATGTTCCCAAACAACCGTGCATCCGTTTCCCTTCATTAAGTTTGATCCAGTTAAGAAAGCATCTGTTCCTAGATAGGTTGCTTTCTTGGGTTTCACTGCTTTGA
>JADBJO010009173.1:10000-15000 GCA_016801955.1 Conus betulinus
ATCTGTGGTGCGGGTCTTGGTGCGGATCTGTGGTGCGGATCTGTGGTGCGGATCGTGGTGTGGATCTGTCGTACACATCTGTGGTGCGGGTCTGTGGTAAGAATCTGTGGTGCGAATCTGTCGTACGGATCTGTGGTGCGGGTCTGTGGTTCAGATCTGTGGTGCGGGTCTGTGGTAAGGATCTGTGGTGTGGATCTGTCCTACAGATCTGTGGTGCGGGTCTGTGGTAAAGATCTGTGATGCGAATCTGTGGTGCGGATCTGTGGTGTGGATCTGTCGTACACATCTGTGGTGCGGGTCTGTGGTAAGGATCTGTGGTGCGGATCTGTCCGTACAGATCTGTGGTGCGGGTCTGTGGTAAGGATCTGTGGTGTGGATCTGTCGTACGGATCTGTGGTGCGGGTCTGTGGTGAGGATCTGTGATGCGGATCTGTGGTAAGGATCTGTGGTAAGTATCTGTCGTACAGACCTGTGGTGCTGGTCTGTGGTGAGGATCTGTGATGTGGATCTGTGGTAAGGATCTGTGGTGCGGGATCTGTCGTACAGGACCTGTGGTGCGGGTCTGTGGTAAAGGACTGTGGTGCGATCTGTCGTACAGACTTGGTGCGGGTCTATGGTGCGGATCCATGATGAGGATCTGTGGTGCGGATCTGTGGTGTGGGTCTGTCGTACAGATCTGTGGCGCGGATCTGTGGTGTGGATCTGTCGTACAGATCTGTGGTGCGGATCTATGATGCGGAACTGTGGTGCGGATCTGTGGTGTGGATCTGTGGTGCAGATCTGTCGTATAGATCTGTGGTGCAGATCTATAATGCGGATCTGTGGTGCGGATCTGTGTGGTGTGGGATCTGTCGTGCAGATCTGTGGTGCGGGTCTGTGGTAAGGATCTGTGGTGCGGATCTATGGTGCAGATCTATGATGCGGATCTATGATCCGGATCTGTGGTGTGGATCTGTGGTGCGGATCTATGGTGCGGATCTGTGGTTGTGCGGATCTCGATCCAGAGCAACTCAAGGATCCTTTCAGCAAGATTACGCAACAGCGGCCGAAAGGGTTCGAAGGAAGCTGGTGGGGGGAGAGGGGGGGGGGGGGGGGGGCTGGCTCAAAGACGAACTTATCATTATCGTTATTTTCTTTTTGCGGTCCACAGCTCGATTTCCACATCAAAAGGCGGATCCAGGATCCGTTCGACTTGGACTGAGGATTGCACTCTCCTGAGCACTCTTCTTGTTGCGGAAAGTGTTGATGAAACCAGTTGGGCTGGTCGGTTAACTGTGGCGCAGACACATACTCATGCGCGCGCGGGCACACACACACACACACACACACACACACACACACACACACACACACACACACACACACACACACACGACACACACACACACATATGCACACACAAAAACATACACACAAGCGCGCGTGTGCGTTCACCACACACACACACACACACACACACACACACACACACACACACACACACACACACACGCTATGACGTTCGCACACTCTATCTGTCTGTCTATCAGATGTCTGACGTACACACACTGTATCATAGGTGAGGAATATTGACGTATCAGTCCTTCAGTTTGGCTCAGAGTACTTACAAACAGCATTGAGTTTCACCACAATAAATCACCGGATACACAAAAAGAAACCCATCAAAATGGAGACAAGATTTATGAAGCTATCTTACACCTCTCTCTCTGATACGTGAAGCAAATATATGCAGAATATCTCTTTATGTGCTGGCCGCCTATCCATCTCTCTCCTCCCTCCTTCTCTTTTCCTGTCCATCTCTCTGATCTGTGTTGTAAATGTGATTGTGTGTGTGTGTGTGTGTGTGTGTGTGTGTGTGTGTGTGTGTGTGTGTGTGTGTGTGTGTGTGTGTGTGTGTGAGAGTGTGTGTGTGTGTGTGTGTGTGTGTGTGTGTGTGTGTGTGTGTGTGTGTGTGTGTGTGTGTGTGTGTGTGTGTGTGTGTGTGTGTGTGTGTGTGTGTGTGTGTGTGTGTGTGTGTGTGTATGTGTGTGTGTGTGTGTGTGTGTGTGTGTGTGTGTGTGTGTGTGTGTGTGTGTGTGTGTGTGTACGCGCGCGCGAGCACACGATTAGGGGAGTGACTATGACATGTGTATCTACTTACTTGTATCTTCAGTTTTCAGCATGCCCACTGCCCGGTGTGTAGATTTTGTACCGCTGGGCTTATAAACAACGTGACGACTTGATAACTCCAAAATCCCACCTGTCAACTCCCAGTCCGTAACTCGCAACGCTAACCTCTGCGGCGCGGTTCTCGTGTGCATTTGTTTGTCTGTTTGCCTGTCGGCAAGATTATTCTAAAACTGTTGAACCGATTTTAACAAAACTTGCTGGGGTAATGGAATGGGGCCAAGAGTCGGTTTAGCAAGATTATCAGAAAGTGTGCGCTGAGCATGGGAAGTCACCGTTTACAAATTGAAATCTGGATATGAAATGATAATCATGGAATATCAAAACGTTGAAATTCGTAGTTTCACGACGTATTACACAAGGGTATAGGAGAAACAACTCTCTTTTCGTTGGTACTTACATTTACTTTCCATCGCAGAAACACAAATTTCACTTAACTGACTGCTGGAAGTCTGTGCTCTCCCAAGAGACCTTCCCGCAATTATGACTTTTTTCCTTTCTTCTTTTTTTTTTTCTATATTTTGTTCTCTCTTTTTGTTTCTTTTTCTTTTTGTTTCTTTCTTGTTTTTTTCTTTACGAAAGAGTTTATGATATTCTTGCATGTAAATGTAGACTATCAAAATGTTTTCATCATTTTCTTTTATTTTTGCTTGTTGTGTACAAGTCTACCTCCTGCTGTGGCTGGTCTTGTTGTCTACTGACTTGGTTTCCCTTCCCTAATGTGAAGATTGGCTGTATCAATAGACCAGTGACTTCACGTAGCTTTAACAAACAAAACAAAAGAGAATGGGGCAGAACATGCCAAGCACAAAACACAAAACAAGAAGACCAAAAGGAAGGCAAAGGAAAAGTAAAGACAGTCCAAAGACAGATACAACCTCGACGCTTCAGCTATGCCCTTCACATCCTGTCATCATTTCCATTCTGTTTATCTTAGCATTTGTTAAGGAACACTCGATCGTATTGTCTGATTCATCACCACCACCTGTATAATTACACACACACACACACACACACACACACACACACACACACACACACACACACACACACACACACACACACACACACATACACACAAGTAAAATAAAAACAAAAACCTAACAAAGAAAAAAAGAGTGTGGAGATTGGAGGCAAAAAACAAAGTATGTGTGTTTGATCGAAGGTGAAACTCATTTTATAAACAGCTGCTCCAGATAGAAAATGTTATGACCAAACATAACAGAATCTTTTCCCGAAAATGCCAGACCTAATCCATTTCCCATGTTATATCACGTCTATGATTGTATGAATGGAAGTAGAGAATGATGGCACTGTATACGGAGAGGTATAAACTACGGTACAAGCATAAACCAGGATCCTTCTCAATGAGTAAACTAATAACCATGTAGTGTCTAGGGACGTGTCAGAGTTCTCTTGACGATCAAAGCATGAGACTGGGTTCTAGAAAGACGGATAGACAAACAGACAGACAGACAGACAGAGGACAAACAACAACACAACAACAACAGACAAAACAACACAAAAACAAAACAACTACCCGATTCGCAAAGCTTGCACCAAAGGGCTGGAAACACAACAGAACCAACCAGTCGACAAGTACCGGTCGATGG
The DNA here is from genome assembly GCA_016801955.1 of Conus betulinus. Taxonomy (NCBI): domain Eukaryota; kingdom Metazoa; phylum Mollusca; class Gastropoda; order Neogastropoda; family Conidae; genus Conus; species Conus betulinus. The sequence goes on from JADBJO010009173.1 coordinate 13,780, forward strand.
CAATTAGCCGAGTTAACAAAATCCTCTTTGTCAATGCCAGCTAAGTCGGAAACTCGAACGACAAAACTCGGTCTTGCAACACCCCCCACCGCTAGAGAGGTGTAATTCATGGAACTGGAGAAGCAACCCTACGGTGAAGGCCTCTGCCAGTCACAGCTGTATTACCTGGATAACGAGGCCGATCCTTCATCCTCCATGTACTTTTAAACCTCACGCGCGTGCCATTCTCCCCCAAAACTCATCATCATCACCACATCCCCCATCATCGCATGACTGTCGGAGGAAACGACAACGCCACATGCATGTAACTGTGGCTCGTTTTTTTTTTCACAGAAGGACACATTACAGGTGCCCGTAGTCAAATGGTTAGAGTGCTTGTATGCAGAGCTGGTAATCTTGAGTCCGAATCACTCATGAAGTCGGATTTTGATGGCTTACACACACACACAACAAACAAAACAAAACAAAAAAAAAAAAAACAAAACAAGATAAAACAAAACAAAACAAACAGCAAGCTTTCTCTCTGTCGACCCACCCCTTCCTGGGTCCCTGATTCTAATCAGGGATGACCATGGCGGCGGAAAGAGAGGGGGTGAGCTCTCTCATCATGCCGTGCCCATGTCACGGTGAAACGCTTTAACACAACACTGCTTGTACTGCCACAAAGGCTATGGAACTTGAAAACCTATCCCCCGCAATACATCACGGTAAACTGTATGGACCAGTCAGCCTTGTGGGGCAGTGCTTAGCGTCGCGGGCTTGTGGTCTGGGAGGTCATGGATCCCACCTGAGGCACTACCCCCCCCCCCCCCCCCCCCCTCCCCCAGTCAGCTCATACCTATTGTTAATTAAGCGGCGGAGTTGACAGGCCGGATCAGAACTGGCAGGACTGAATGTCAACCGAAGAGACTGAGTAGCAGGCAGGGCCTCCTCTGATGGGTTGCCTCATGATGCCTTGATACAGATCTCCCCCTGAGGGCTCATGGGTGTCGGGGCTGCGCTAGGGCAAACTGGAGTGTGTGGTTTCACATAGACAGTGGGGAATGAGATGAGCGGCGTGATGCTGAGACAGCATGAAAGATGACATAGGAAAAAAGTGGACGGAGACTGGGATTCCAACCCCCCTCCCGCCCCCTCCCCCCCCCCCCCCTCCCCCCCCCTCCACACACAAACACATAGCAGAAGTTATAATGGGAAGAGTGCTGGCAGCTGAGTTGATGG
>JADBJO010009173.1:27500-37500 GCA_016801955.1 Conus betulinus
AAATTTCCTGATCAACATTGTATGTGTCTGTATCTCTCGGGCCTGAATCAGGCCGGGGGACGTATTATGAAAGTACGCGTTGAGTACAGCCCCCCCCCCCCCCCCCTCCTCCTCCACCCCCCATCCCCGTCATTCAATCTCAGAACACAGTGGAAATCCGTATCATCATTCTTCATCATCCTAATCCTCTTCTATCAGCATCAAATAAAAAAAAAAAAGCCCATCATGCCCTGTCTCACTCTGACCCCAGTTTCGATTACCTCCCCATGTCTCAGCCATCGGTTTGGTTCTGTCGGGGTCATCGACATTGGTAAATTCATCAGGGCTGTGGTTGGACAGACGTGGTGGCACCCTCCGGAGAGAGAACGCACTCATGCTGGCTCCGCGACCAAGCAATTACTGGTTTCAGCAGGGCGGGTAATATGGTTGTGGTGGTGGTGGTGGTAGTGGGGGGGGGGGGGATAGGGGCTTAGTAGGTAGTGTCCAGCGTAAGTTGGATCAGACCAGGCCTCACTGAACACCACCGGAGTGAATGGCCAGCAGTGCAGTCTCTGGTGGATTGCCTCATGACAGCTGTCTGTGACTGCTCCCTGTGGGTTGTCAATGCCAGGGCTGTGGCTGTGGACCAGGACTCGGAACGAACGGCGCGGATGCAATGCTGCTGAAGTGGTACAGACAGAAGACGAGTCAGGACACAACCAAACAAAACAAAAACACGAAACAGAAAAAAAACAAACAAATAAACAAACAAACCCACTAAAAATGTGGCTTCAAAAACATTCACCAGCGTCCCCTAAACAAAGGAAGACATGCGTCCATTTTCCCTTTCCAATCCGAATTACTTTCCACTGACAGAAACCACACCATTATCCAAGCTTGCTTTCCAAGCACAGCAATCATAGGATATCATTTTTCACCCAGCTGACGTGTTGAACAGACTGACCCTGGTCTGATTCAAACTAAAACGAAGCACAGTACTCCTATCACTGCTGATTTATGGGGGAGGCAGGGAGGGGAGGCAGGGCGGGGGGGGGGGGGGGGGGGGGGGGGGGGGGGGTAAGGGGGTAGGGGGGTAACAAATGTGAGTTTATATTACATTGCTCATGCGACTGAGGATCCGATTTTTGTCGAAAGGAAGCGTAACCGAAATAGCGAAAGACTGTTCTGTACACTTTGGTAGCGCATAACGACAAAAAGTTGTCCTCGGTCTCCTAATACACACACACACACACTCAAACCACTCCAGATATGTCATTCTTCTCTCACTTTTTTTTCTCCCCAACACCAACAGAAACTTGAAAAAAAAATTGTGAAGTTGTGGAGCAGCTGAGCGGAGGTATGGGGAAGGGGTGGGTGGTAGTGGTGGTGGTGGTGGGACTCAGAAAATAGGACGAGGAGGCCGATGACGTCATATCCCGTGACCTGGAGAGTTCAGGAGCAGACTATCGCCAGGTACCCGTCTCCTGTGTCATCATACGAGACGTGGTGGAGGTCAGTGTTCCAGATATAAGAGACAGGCTGCAGAGGATAGGGGAGATGTCCGACTTGATCCGCTCCGTTTCATCACAACGTTCTCCTGACTAACCCAGAAACAGCGAAGCGAGAACATGAGACTGGGAGGCAGTGGAAAGAGGGTGAGGGAAGAGAGGGGTGTAAAAGGGAGATGGATGGGTGGAGGAGGGGAAGGGCAGAAGGGAGGGAAGTCGGGTGAAGGATAACCACCCCTCCCACCCCCCAAATGCTCACGGTCATATCACGAATTGGAAAAGATGCGCGATGAAGGATCCTTCTCGGCCTCCTGTTTAACCCTGATTGAACCCCACCCCCCACCCCCACCCCTATCCCGCCCTTCTTTCCCCCGTCTCTTCATTCCTCCATCCACCCTTCGCGGCCCTAATGCTTTTACCGAGGGTTTTCCACACATTTTCTCAATCCGTCATCGTCCGGCTGCAAGAATGCCACGCATGCACATTCATAGTTAGTCACCGGAACGACTTGACGGGTGATTAGCAATCATGCCGAGTTCACGGTCTATCGCCCAACAAATCATGGACAATTAATAACGGGTTTCCTTCCTGAAATCTTTTTGCAGTCATGTTGATAGATGTCATCTGTGCACTGGCTTTGGGCTCACTCAGACAGCTGAGTTTCTGCTGTGAATCCATCACATCTATCAACGCGGATGATGATGACATTGCACTAGCTGTTATCACGATCAAATCCGAGTTGCGGGGCAGTCACCTGTATGATGCGGAACTCTGTTTCTCCAGGGTGTGCAGTTATGCACTGGCATCTCAGTGAGATCAACCAAACAGACGTCTATGATTCTTCTTCTGGATACATACACATTTAACACTGTCTGTTAAAATGTTGCCAGTGATACTAGGAATGACAAAAAACATGAAAGCAAAAGACCATTCACATTGAAGATGTATATCCAACCTTCTGTCAGTCAGTCATTTAGTCACAGCAAGAAGGAATGGTAGACGGGGTTAACGATCTCGGCAGAGTGGGAGTTGGGGGGCGATTTTATTTCTACACTGGTACCACCAGAACGGCGACATGCTGCTAAGTTGAGCAGATGTCTATGGTACGTGTCAACTGTCACAGGCAGCACAGTCTGTCTTGCCTGCAGGATTTGTGACCAGCTATCAGGACACTGTTTTCACGCTGTTGTCTGCTGTGCGCCTTGCGCGCCACCATGGCTTTACCAGCACGCAGAGCATGACGCCACCAGCATCATCAACATGACCAAGGCACTATTCTCCATATCGCCTATCATCAAGACCGTTTCTCTGTGTAAAAAAAAAATGGACACGACTCTATTGTAATGCACGATATTGTAGCGCTGTCGCTGCCTCTTTTCGCGATTCTCGTGCACAAACAATAGGACAACATGCGTCTCTTTGCTTTGCCGGTGAATTCTAATACAGGTATCTTCATTTTCTTGAATATGATGCACGCCTAGTTTACTCTCTGTGTCTGTTCACCCCCTCTAGGGTCGTTTTAGAGATCGAGTGTTTCCACGCCAATGGAGTGGTTTTCAGCAATAATCTACTTTTATATCACTGAAGTGTTTTTTTTTTTTTTTTAAACAAGAGCGTATTTTTACATCCATTTTTTTCTACAGAGATGAAAGTAACATAAACGTCCAGATTCTTTTCATCGTAAAAGTATGCTTTGATATACATAAAACGGTACTCAGCAACAGTGTGTTATAACAGTAAAGGTTTTTTTCTTATTAGTGATTGTGTGTTTTTGCATCCAGCGAGTGTTTTCTTACAGTATTAAGTTTTCATATTCAAAGTCTGGTTTTTGGTAGTGATGTGTGGTTTTATGTACATTGAGCTATTTTGTTAATAGAGTGAACTTATCTATGTGGCGGTTCTTATCCATGACGTGTTTTGTATCCACAGCGGTTTTAGCATAACATTTTTATACTCAAAGGGTGATTACAGCCGTAATGTATTTTTATATGCATGGAGCTCTTAACAATAGAGTAGCTTATACAGAATGAGTTGTTTTTGACAACAGTCTCTCCATATCCATGGAATGGTTTTTAACTATACTTTGTTTTATATTCTCAGAGTGGTTTTTAGCAATAGTGTGTTCTCACATAAATTGAGTTGTTTGGGGCCGTACTTTGTTTTTATATCAAAAAAAGTTTCCCCCCCAGTAACGTATGCTTACATAAATAGAGTTGCTTTAGCGTACTTCGTTTTCATATCAACAACTTTTTTTTGCAGTAATATATGCTTACATGCACTAAGTTTCAAGTCAGTAGTGCGTCGATGGTCAATGTGTATGTGCGATACTTCTGATGACGGTACCAGTGAAATATGTACCAGGAAATGTATTTGTTATAAAATTGTTGTGAAGGCTGTGTCGCCGACAAAGACGTAAAACTCCTACAAGAAAATTTATGTGCGCTAATTGTACCACCTCATGTGTGTCGGTGGGCTGAGTTTATTGATGTGAACATTGTAATATCAATACACGGAGAAGTTAATTAATTTTTGTTTTAGATCAACTACACGTCGAATCGAAGTTTATTGTGTTCTATGGAACTTTGCTGAAATCGTGTTCGCCGGGGATTCAATGGTTTACTGTGCCTTGTGAATCTGCAGTTCTTCTTCTATGGATTGCTTTGCATTGTGGATCTGCGGTTCTTCTGCTATGGATTAATGTGCTTTGTGAATGTGAATCTGCGGTTCTTCTTCTGATAGTTCGACGTAATTTATTGTGCTTGCTGTGTGGAGAACATGTTTTTCTTCTTCTTCGTTTGTGTTTATGAACAGCCGTGCTTATTGTGTGGGGACCTTGGTTATCCTTCTTTACGTTTTTTAGTGTTGTAGACTGTGGCTTGAGTACTGTGGAACCGAGTGTGTTGACTGTATATGTGAGACACTGTGGACGGCGCCGGCGAGATCTGTGAGTGATATCAAGATATGTAATATGAACGCTGATATCTGATAATTGAAGTTCCTATGTATATAGCTTGATCTATATGCTATGTAGTGACATATGTTGATTTGTACCAGTTCACATGAATGTATATTTTGATGGTTCAGGCAGCATAATTATAAAAAAAAAATTAACTCGTGTGTTGCCTGGCTATCCATGTGCGTATGGTGTGGGTGTGTGTAGGGACTAATTATTACACGCATCCAAACTTTTGAGAACGGGAGTCAGACAGCAAAAACACGCACCGCACACCATCCGTAACATCTGGTGACCCCGAAGTTGAAGTTGAATTTCATTTGCTACTAAATTCAGTATTACCTTAGTGGCAGCATTTTTTTTTGTGCCCTTATAATTGCCCCAGTTAAAAAGGATAGGTCACGTTCACAGACTTTCCTTTGGAAACAATTGAGTTGCGTTGTATTGTTTTGTTGTATGATGTGTCTATTTTTTTTCCCGTCTCCAGCGTAACGGGGTATCTCCTTCTGTATAGTTTCTGGAGATACGAGGGCCTAGTTCCTAGTTCTTCCTTCCTTTTGTGGCTTTAATTTTATTACCTTCAGTTATATCTCTCTGATTATTTCTGTTTCTATCTTTACTTGGGGATTGTGTTGCTTCTTCAGCATTCTTAGGGTTCTTTTCTCTTGAATGCGTGAGTGTGTGAATGGCTGCCCTGAACCAGTTTAAAGAATTATTAGTTGTTTCATTTTGAATGCTTAGTGTGTGAAAAAAAAAATAATAATAACAACAACAATACATTGATTATATTCGTTATTACTCTAATGTCATTGCTTGATTTATACTTGTTGCTGAAAATTTGGCATTGATACCGATTGTGTTTTTCTTTCTTCCCATATCCCTGAAATCCTGTTTCATTTTTTATCTCTATTTTTTTTTGTTGGTTGGGTTTGATAATACTTAGTCTTTTTAAGAGTGATTGTCGTAAATGTTTGTTTTGAAAAAAAAAAAAAAAAAAAATCCTCGTTGGAATTCATATATTTTTAGTGGACAAGGGTTTCAAACCTTTTCTTGCTTGTGATAGCATTGTTTGTATTTGATCAAATAGTGTGTGTGTATCGGGCTTGACAGGACAGGACATTGTTTCATATTTTCATAATGGCACAGAAGGCTAAGGAAGAAAGTCCTGTTGTGTCCTCTATGGACGAGGACAAAGTTTTCGCTAAATATTTACAACGAGGTAAGGTATGTGGTCTGGAGGGACAGGCTCTGCTGGACTATGTTGACAAATGTATTGCCCAAGACATAGAAAGAGAAGAAAGAATTAGGATTAAAGAATTTCAGTTGAAGGAGGTACAAATGCAAGAGGAAACAAAAGAAAAGAGGAAACAAAAAATGCAAGACAAAAGAATGCAAGAGAAACAAAAAGGAAAGGAAAAAAAGAATGCAAGAAGAAGGAAACAAAAAGAATGCAAAAAAGAGGAAACAAAAAGAATGCAAAAGAGATAGAGGAAACTAAAAGAATACAGTTTCAAGTTACTTCTCAGCAGAGTGCGGTCTCAGGACAGGACAGTGAGAGTCAGGGTTCTGGTTTTCCCAGGTTTAACGCCCCTCGCCCTACGTTTCCTAAGTTGCCCCCTTTTAAAGAAAGAACTGATGATATAGACAGTTACTTGTTTCGTTTTGAAACCCATGCTCGTTCCTTAGGTTGGTCAGAGGATTTGTGGGTCACATACCTTTCAGCTTTACTTGAGGGTTCCGCTTTAACTCTCTATCACAGTCTCGCTGAAAATATGTTGTGTCATACGAGCTTTTGAAAGAGAGCTTGCTGAAAAAATTTCAATGTACTCCAGATGGTTTTCGTAAGCGTTTTCGTGAAGCTAAACCTAGCTCAGATGAACCTTTCGAGACCTTTGCAGTTGAACTTAGGCGTTTGTTTGACCGTTGGGTCTCTTTGTCAAAAAGTGATAAGTCTTTTGAAGGTCTGGTGGATCTTATCTTGCGTGAGCAGTTTTTTTGGAGTGTATCTCTAAGGACTTGGCTACTTTTCTGTGCGAAAAGGATGTGAAAACTTTTGATGAAATGATCAAGTCTGCAGAGTCATACAGACATGCTCATCCCACTAAGGTGCTTTCTAGGAAAGCTGATGTAAACATTTTTGCTTCTGTTGGCTACAAACTCCAGGTCAATTTGATAGAAATCCATATCCTGTCAGTCTGATAGAAGTCCATACTGTGGTCAGTCTGACAGACGAAACAGATACTCTACTTTTCAAAACAGTGGCCACTACTACTCTGGTTCCTCAGCTGATCATGAAAGTAACTTTGATGGTAGCTGTTATTGTGGTCATCAGAGCTTTGGTTACTCAGCTGGTCGTGGAAATAACTTTGGCGGTAGCCGTTATCGTGGTCGTGGCGCCCGTCATACCTCTGGCAGTAAGAGTCCCTCAGGAAGTGCTTCTGATCAGTTTGCAAGTGTTGTGTGTTTTTTGTGTAAAATGACAGGACATGTAGCTGCTAGGTGTCCATGGAAGTCAGAAAAACCCTGTGTAGAATTTGCACCCTTAGCCACCCAGATGAATGTCCTTTTGTGGTTAGTAACTCCACTGTTGCCAAGAACTCAGCTGTCAGCATACAGTCCAGTGCTTGTTTGCTCTGTTCTTGATTCTTCTTTTGCTTGTCTACCTGCTGGTGAGTTCACAGGCAAATTGCATTTGGAGTCTGGTTCTGTGAATGGCACTTTGAGTTCTGTTCTGCGTGATACTGGTGCTACCATTTGTGGCGTTCGCAAGCGGTTAGTTTCTGACAGTCAGATGTTAGGAACCACAGTGAAGTGTGTTTCTTTTGGTGGTCGTGTGGATGAGTTTCCACTGGCTACAGTTTCAGTCAGTTGTCCTTATTTTGTGGGCGATTTGACTTGTTGTGTCTTGGATAGCTCTGTCGCAGATCTCATCGTGGGTAATGTTCCTGGAGTTTCTGTAAGCGGTGAGTCCAGTGATGTATCTGGTGAACCTTTCTCTTTAGCCGCCGTTACGAGGGCTAGAGATAAGCATGTTGTGGACAAAAAGGCCTTTGTGTCAGATCCCTGATGATCTGAACATTTCCCGTTCTGATCTTGTTCAGAAACAGAAGGATGAGTCATTGAAGTCTTGCTTTCAGTTAGCGTCTTCTGATGTGTCTGCTGCTGTGTCTACTTCTGATGTTGTACCTACAGTCGTTCTTTCACAAGGTACTTCAGTGCCTGGGTCAGAGATAGCGCCTTTGGCTTGTGAGCAGGAACAGGTTTCTCTTGAGTGTTCTACAGGAGTTGGTCTTTTTTTTGAGGATCCCTCTCCGGAGTCTGTTTGTACTGTTCGTAAAGTGGTTCGTACAGTTGGTGTCGTCCAGGACTGTGATGATGACGCTTTACCCACTACTTCCGTTCCGATGGCGTCTTCTATGCCAGATGAAGATGTTCGTTCTGTACAGTTTGACTGTACTTTGTCTGACAAAAGTACCAGGGAGTTGCGTGTAACATTTGATGATTTTCAGGATATTTTGACCCCCAAACCAGTTCTTTCTCAGGTGATGTACTATTACAGATCCCTCTTACAACAGATGTCCTGTTAGAAGGAACTGTTGTGTGCGAAAAAGACTGTTGAGAGAGAGAGACTGGTATCATGTTGGTATCATGGATCTTGGTATCACTGAGCCATCGAATAGTCCGTATGCATCTCCAGTTTGTGTTCGTCAGGAAGAAATATTGTACTTGTCGTTTCTGCATTGATTTCATGTCTATTTTTTGGACTCCTGAGTGTGTTGAAGCTTGAGGAAGATTCAGGGAATCTTGTCCTCTGCACCTGTGTGTTGTTACCTAGATTGGGTAATCCTTTTGTTCTCAGGACTGATACTAGTTCTGCTGGTTTGGATGCTGTATTGTTCCAGTAGAATGATGATGTTCTTCACCTAGTCGTGTTCGCTAGTCGAAAGTTGCTGAATCGTGAGAAGGCGTACAATACTATTGAGCAGGAATGTTTAGACATTGTCTCTACCCCGTGTGGGGTATGGGGAGAGGCTGACCAAGTGGTCAGTAGATATGTGTTATCTCTACCCTGTTGGGGTATGGAGAGGCTGACCGAGTGGTCAGTAGATATGTGTAGTCTCTACCCTGTGTGGGTATGGAGAGGCTGTCCGTGAGGTCAGCAACAAGCTAGCATGTCAAAGGGATTCAGAGTTTCGTTGGGACGACAACTTGTGTTCTTCTGTTGTGTGGGAGTTCATGGAAGGATTCCATGAACTGCTTCCGTGAGCGGCTTCGTTTTCCGTCGAGTCGATGTGTGATTTCTGGGTTTGTGTATTCTGCTGTTTGTTGTTTTCTTCAAAAAAAACAATTCGGTCATTGTTTTTTTTTGTTTGAGGAGGGGGAGTATTGTGACGTCAACGTAAATTATGACGTCAACTTAAAATGACATAGGTATCTACATGACGAAAATAATAATATTGACGAGAGAGAGAGCAAGAACTAACGGCCGAGGCTTGGGTGTCCAGCCTTTTTTATTTTGTTTAAATCGTCGTTTTCTCCGTAGTGTTACTATGTGGAGAGGCTGACTGTCAAGTCAGTAGTGCGTCGATGGTCAATGTGTATGTGCGATACTTCTGATGACGGTACCAGTGAAATATGTACCAGGAAATGTATTTGTTATAAAATTGTTGTGAAGGCTGTGTCGCCGACAAAGACGTAAAACTCCTACAAGAAAATTTATGTGCGCTAATTGTACCACCTCATGTGTGTCGGTGGGCTGAGTTTATTGATGTGAACATTGTAATATCAATACACGGAGAAGTTAATTAATTTTTGTTTTAGATCAACTACACGTCGAATCGAAGTTTATTGTGTTCTATGGAACTTTGCTGAAATCGTGTTCGCCGGGGATCAATGGTTTACTGTGCCTTGTGAATCTGCAGTTCTTCTTCTATGGATTGCTTTGCATTGTGGATCTGCGGTTCTTCTGCTATGGATTAATGTGCTTTGTGAATGTGAATCTGCGGTTCTTCTTCTGATAGTTCGACGTAATTTATTGTGCTTGCTGTGTGGAGAACATGTTTCTTCTTCTTCGTCGTTTGTGTTTATGAACAGCCGTGCTTATTGTGTGGGGACCTTGGTTATCCTTCTTTACGTTCTTTTAGTGTTGTAGACTGTGGCTTGAGTACTGTGGAACCGAGTGTGTTGACTGTATATGTGAGACACTGTGGACGGCGCCGGCGAGATCTGTGAGTGATATCAAGATATGTAATATGAACGCTGATATCTGATAATTGAAGTTCCTATGTATTGATAGCTTGATCTATATGCTATGTAGTGACATATGTTGATTTGTACCAGTTCACATGAATGTATATTTTGATGGTTCAGGCAGCATAATTATAAAGAAAAAAAATTAACTCGTGTGTTGCCTGGCTATCCATGTGCGTATGGTGTGGGTGTGTGTAGGGACTAATTATTACACGCATCCGTTGTTGTGATTGCAGCTATGATGTGTTTGCATGCCATGTTATGATGTTAGCTATGATATGTTTGCATAGCCATGTTGTGATTCTAGCTA
>JADBJO010009173.1:42500-45000 GCA_016801955.1 Conus betulinus
GAAATGCTTGCAAACGGTTCGACATTCTCTCTGTTGGGGAAGTGGAGAAACTGATGATCAAAAAGCGGCACCAAGAGGATGACGCGATCCTGTACTATGTGCACAATGATGAACTTTATAAGAAGATCTATGAAGTACACATTGCTCAAGGTCATGGAGGTATCAACAAAATGATGCGTCATTTGAAGAGGCGTTATGCAAATATCACGCAGGACGCTGTGAAGCTGTTCGTTCATTCTGTGACGAATGCCAGCGCCGGAGATGCAAGCCTAGCGCTACCAGCATTGTCGTGAAACCTGTTCGCTCATCTGATCTCAACTCACGTGGCCAAGTCGACTTGATCGACATGCAGAGTCAGGCGGATGGACCTTTCAAGTGGATTCTGAACTACCAGGATCACTTCACGAAGTTTGTGCATCTCCGACCGTTGGAGAGAAAATCTGCTGTCGATGTTGCTACCGCGTTGCTTGACATTTTCCTCCACACCAACGGAGCTCCCAACATCCTGCAGTCGGATAATGGCAGAGAATTCGTCAACAGGATCATCGTGGAGCTTACCAGCCTCTGGCCAAACCTCAAGATTGTCCATGGGCGCCCGAGACATCCACAGTCTCAGGGTTCTGTGGAGAAATCAAACGACGAGGTTCACAAACAATTGGTGTAGTGGATGAGAGACAACAATTGCACGGTGTGGGCTCAAGGTCTGAAGTTCGTACAGTTCCAGAAAAACAGTTCACATCATTCGAGACTGGGAATGTCACCCTGTGAAGCAGTCTTCGGAAAACCTGCGTCCACTGGTTTGACCTCTTCAGCTCTCCCACTTGAAGTTCTGTCTAATCAATCACAGATGAAGAGGATTTAGAGACGATCATGGCGGGGAGATTCAACAGAACAAACCAGTGACGACACGAACGCAGGTAAGACTATTGTGACATTAACATTGTGGTGTTTCACGAACCCTAGTAGTGTGTATTAACTAAAGATTACAGTGGTGCAATTAAATAGCACTGACTCCTCCTTCAGTGGTAAATTTACAGCATAAAAATAAAAAAAAAAAAAAAATGGTTAATAATTTGTTTTATGATTTATTTCTCTAAAACTACAATTAATTTTTCCTTTAATCCCTTCACTGCCAATAGGACGTAGTAGTAGTAGTAGTAGTAGTAGTAGTAGTTGTAGCAGTAGTAGTAATTGCACTTTCCGTTAACACTTTTTTTTGAAAATTGCGATATTAGACGTGCGCGCGCGCGCGCGCGCGCGTGTGTGTGTGTGTGTGTGTGTGTGAGAGTGAGTGAGTGAGTGAGTGAGTGAGTGTGTGTGTGTGTGTGTGTGTGTGTGTGTGTGTGTGTGTGTGTGTGCGTGAGTGTGTGTGTGTGTGTGTGTGTGTGTGTGTGTGTGTGTGTGTGTGCGCGCGCGTGCGTGTGTGAGTGTGTGTGTGTGTGTGTGTGTGTGTATCTGTGTGTGTCTGTGTGTGTATGTGCGCGCGCGCGCGCATGTGTGTGTTTGTTCGGACATATATGGTGATGATGCCCGACCCTTTAAATTTTTTCAAGAATAGTGACGTGCGGTCTACGCATGCGTATACGCTTAAAACCTAAAATTTGCCATAACTTGGTAACTACTGAACGAAAATCAACGAAATTTGGAATATAGGTAGTATTACGTCATCCCCTCACACCGAATATACATCAAAGTTATCGCCAACACAATAATTGTGACGGAATGCGCATGCGTAGCGGTTTATAAGTGTTAAATCTTCAAAACTCTATATCTCCTAAACTACTGGTCGTATATGATTATGGCCCAGTGTCATGCGCTGCAATAAGGAGAGGTGTGAAGGTGGACTTGTGACTGGAAAGGTCCCTCAGACCGTGTCACAAACGACGTAATGTCACAGCCTCAAAAAAACTTGCAAAGTGTGACCTACATTTATTTACTTCTTTTAATCTATTTTGACAGCATCGGACCGGGGAGAAGAGTCGTCGGAACAACCCGTGGATGGGCCTGGAGGAAGCAACTGAGATGCCCGTTACCCAGGAGGTGGAACCAGCGCCACGACAAGGAGAGGCTGCAGCTCGTCAAGTTTCGTCCCCACTTCACCAAGACGTCCAGATACCTGCCAATGTTAATGCAATAACGTGTGCGAGATACACATGAATGAAGCTGTTGTATGCAGAACTTGTTCCAAGCTGGCACATCCGCATTGTTCCCAGGCTGACAAATGTTCTCGTTGCTCTTTGCGTTCTGCCATACGGCATAAGAGAAAAGAAGCCCACGAAGCCCAAGAAAACAAGCGAAAAAAATGTGCCTCATAAGTGAAGCCAAACTGCCACCGTTGGCAGTAGGAGACAACGTCAGAATACCCATCCCCAAAGTTGACAGAGGTCGTGCTGATCCAGGACATCTCATAGGCGTTGTGCTAGAAGTCAACCATGGCAAGTACAAAGTGGGTACGTCAACTGGACGTCTGCAAAAGTTGTGCTGTGGCAATCAGATCCAA
>JADBJO010009173.1:55000-60000 GCA_016801955.1 Conus betulinus
ACATCCACTAAAAAGAAAAAAAATGGTAGGTAGGCACTCAAGGTCTGACCAGCGCGTTGGGCTAATGCGTAGGTCAGACACCCCGCTGAGTCGTAGCCACGAGACCCTCTTCGTCCATTGTCTCATCTTTGTAGTTAATTCATATATCCCGTCAGTTTTGAATCATGTGTAGTGTGGTCTCAAAACTTAGCGGATGTGGTGTAGCGTATATGGACTAGTCCGCACGCAGTGACGCCATAACGGCCAATAACGGTTTGCGTTCTTTATGGAATATTTTAGAAAGTACTTGGCCGATCTCTCTGAAAATTTGTAGGCATGTTCATTATGGGAGCGTAAGAGTTGTTGTCTTACCAGGAGCATCTCAACAGAAGGTGTTGTACTGACAAAAAAAAAAAAAAACAAAACAAAACAAACAAAAAAAAAAAAAAACCCTCTGCTTCGGCGACAGTTCACGTAAAAGCCTCCCCCAGACCCTCTCCTCTTATTCCGCCCCCCCCCCCCCCCCCCCCCCCCCCCACCACCGCCCTCCTTCCACCACCTCTATTTCCTCAGCTTCGTAATGAGTGTTGAATCATTTCCCCCTCATTTGCACCGTATCTCTTATCAAGAAACGGAGTTTCGCTTTCATTCTTTTAAAGTCTGGAGGCGGAAGGAGGACATAAAAAAAAACAACAACCCAGAAACGTTCCAGAAAACGAAAAACTATAATTAGCACAGTATTCAGGTGAGTGTAGACCTCTGCCAAGGTTACTGGATCATAGATCTGTCCTTTGATCCGAATCGAAATCACGGATTTGCACTACAGTTTGACAGAATCGTTCTTGGGCCAGTCTCCGTCCTTCCACCAAGCTTCATTAAAATCAGTGGCGTAGTTCTGGCGTGTTTTTTTTTCCTGACATGCCTGTATCCGTACTCAGATTAGGATCCGCACGATGGATCCGTATCACCATCACCTAGAACAGCAAATCGCTCACGAGTTTTATCACTACATCCATCGCAGTGAAGCTTTTCCAGAATCATGAGTGCTAAATCTGGAACAGACCATGAAAGTGATGAGTGGGAAAAGAGAGAGGGGAAAGGAATTATGTGTGTGTTTGTGTGTGTGTGTGTGTGTGTGTGTGTGTGTGTGTGTGTGTGTGTGTGTGCGCGCGCGCTACGATACAAAAAGAAAAAAAACACATAACCACTTTCTTCCCGCGTAGCAACAAATTGCCCACTCTGTGAACAAACACGGGTGTTCAATATGGGTTTTCACCGCCACAGCCTTCCAAACCAAAGCTGTGGGCCTAATTGCCACGTGCGTCCCGTCCGTCAGCACAGTGCCCGGGGTTTTCTCATTACGTTGCACGGTGAGGAGGAAACGGGGTAGACACGGTGTCAATGAGGGGAAAATGCTTCAACCCTCATTACGAAGCTGGGAAGCAGAGGTGTGGAAGAAGGGGGGGGGGGGGGGGGGGGGGGGGGGGGGAAGGGGAGGCGGAATAAGAGGAGAGGGATCTGGAGTAGGCTTTTACGTGAGTTGTCGCGCATGGTGCTTTCTTTTGTCAGTACACACCTTCTGTTGAGATGCTCCTGATAAAGACTACACATCTTTTGTTTGTCTGGTAGTTTCCGTACATTGACTATTCTAGATGTACATCTCATTTAATTCCCCCCACATACTCAAGACACTTTCAAAATGAATGATTTCTGTGGGTACGTATTCAGCTGAGTTTTGAAGGCTTGAATCTCGGGCTGCCAATAGCGTTTTCTCTGCTTGTCCAAACGTGTTGTCGTTCTGGCGGTATTAGTGATAAGGTATTACAGGTAGTCCCCCATTTCTTCATTGTCCTAGGATAATTATTTTTTCGTCTACATATTACCTTTGGTGGGATGAAAATTAAATCCGACTGTCACCTCATCTGACACAAGGTCCACAGGTAGTCAGTCACCAGACAGTTTCCACAACACTCCTGTTCTGTTCAGTCTGGATTGCCTCCCTTTTCCCTCCAAAGGAACTTTTCCAGAAAGATGCTTGCCCGTCTTAACGTATTGCCGTTGGTGGTGTCAGTGTTGTGTTTGGCAGAGTCCCTGCATGCTGCCGCCTTACCGGGATGATTACATCCTTTATGTTACAACACGATTGATGGGACGGGGTGTTGAACCACAATGGACCCTCACTTCACAGGATTTCCAGGGAACGCACTTCTGTAATGCTTCCACACGCGTGTTCCACTCGAAATGTGCTGCCTCCACATCTTGCTCAAAGTTTTCCTGAACAGGCGTCACGAATAACAAGAGAACAACTAAACGTTGAATCCGAGTTTCTTCCAACTCGACTGTACCGCCAGTTTAATTCTGCTTCCGTGGAGAAACACAGGAAGATGTTTTCCACAGATTCCACAAATATCAGCTGGTGTATCCTGTATCCTAAATCTGTAACGAACCAGTCACTTTCCGTGTAAGGGAAGGGTGACACAGCAGAGCGAAGACACGAAAGAAACAAAACCTGTACCACTATCCTCCCTCATAGAGACAAATCTCCCGCTGTGTGAAGAAACACGGGAAACTGAAAGGGTTTTACCGCCACATCCTTCCATCTGGGGTCTGATTGCCACGTGCCTCTGTCATCATGTTGCCCGGTTTTTTCTCATTATGCTTCCCGTTAACAAGGACTCGAAGAGGGGAAGAAGATTCTGCGTGGAAATATGCAGACCTGGAGTAAATGAGGTGAGGCGGTGGGGGAGAGGAGGGCGGGGGGTGGGGGATAGTTACTCTTCATTATGTAACAGAAGAAATAAATCTGAAAAAGTTTGTGCAGATTTGTTGCTGTTTTTTTTTTTTTTTTTTTTTTTTTTAATTATCTCTCCCAAAGTGTTGCTAGATGCTGGTATGAATCAGTACACCTAAACCTTCCAATTCAGCCCTACCTGATACAGACACCAAATCTTTTTTGTGTCGATTTTTCTATCTTCCACTATTCTACATTTATGTCCCCAATAAATCCCCCTTCTTCAAGAATTTTAACAGAAAATCTGTGGGTGCCTTATAAGTTCAGACTACAGATACGGTAGTTTTGAATCCTGAGTTCGCAACAAGAAGAAGGGGAAAGGCACATTTTCATCGCTCATCTGAAGCTATTGTCGTTCTGGTGGTATCAGTGAAGTGTGTTAGACAGGTCATCTGCCTCCGTTCTCCTGACATAGTTGAGCCCTAGTGCCCCCCCCCCCCCCCGTCCCCCCCCCACCCCCCCCCCCCCCCCCCCCACCCCCGGGAGTGGAAGCAACATCTGAACGCACCCTAACCTGTGGTGATTTGAAATGGTCATCAGTCATAGTGCCACTACACAGGCGTTGTGTTCAGGATGAACAGTGCCCGGAACATCTTGCCCTTAAGGATGTTTCCAAACAGAGGTGCTATATCAAAGTAAAATTTCCTCTTCCTTTGCAGGGAACGGACAACTCCACGAAATAATCGCCATGGTCGGTTAATCCTGCATCAGTGGAGTTACTTCAGTGGATCCTCGCGGTATCGGCTTTCCTTTCCTTTTGTCGTAAATGTGGAGAATAAAAAAAAAAGCAAATCATATGGGGAGAGAGAGAGAGAGAGAGAGAGAGAGAGAGAGAGACAGAGAGAGATAGAGCAGAGAGAGCTAGACAGAGAGAGAGAGAGAGAGAGAGAGGAGAGGGAGAGAGAGGGGGGAGAGAGAGAGGAGAGAAAGAGAGAGAAGGAGATAGAGAGAGAGAGAGAGAGAGAGAGAGAGAGAGAGAGAGAGAGAGAGAGAGAGAGAGAGAGAAATCAACAGACAAAAAAAGACATATATATATAACAGACAT
This sequence comes from Conus betulinus, assembly GCA_016801955.1. Classification (NCBI taxonomy): domain Eukaryota; kingdom Metazoa; phylum Mollusca; class Gastropoda; order Neogastropoda; family Conidae; genus Conus; species Conus betulinus. The sequence goes on from JADBJO010009173.1 coordinate 58,816, forward strand.
AAAAAGAGCTATTAAGGAGAGAGAGAGAGAGAGAGAGAGAGAGAGAGAGAGAGAGAGAGAGAGAGAGAGAGAGAGAGAGAGAGAGAGAGAGAGAGAGAGATAAGAGACAGACAGACAGACAGACAGACAGACGGACAGACGGACAGACAAACAGACAGAGATAGAGACAGACAGAGACAGTCAGAGTGAGCGAAGAGCAGGATAAGGCACAAAAGAAACAAACCACATCCACCTACCCTCAAGGTGGCAAACAATCGCCCACTGTGTTGAGAACCACTGGCATTCTCCCTGGGTGTTACCACCACATCCTTCCCGGGCCTAATTACCCAAAGCATCTGTCAGCCTGGAGCCATACTTCCCATTACGTTTCACGGTGATGAGGAAACGGGGAGAGGAGGTGGGAGGGGGTGTAAATGAAAGGGAAAAAAAGTTCACCATTCATTGTAAAGCTTGGAGGGAGGGAAGGGATAGAGGGGGTGGGGGGGGGGGGGGGGGGGGGGGGGACACAGCAGGGAGAGAGGAAAGAGAGGCGGGGGCAAATCTGGGAGTTTGTTTGTTTTGAACGTAAACTATCATTATGTGTGTTTCTTTTTTTTTGAAGTAGTAAATCTCAAACCTTGCGTATAGATGCACTTGCGAAACGCTACACACTTTTACGCTTTTCTGGCTAATTTCCATCTTCAAGGTTTCAAGATTTACACCCCAGTTATATCTCGCCGCCTCTGCTACTTTAAAACCTCAATAACAGAGAAAAGAAATTAGCTAGTAAGTGGGGAGCTCTTGTTTCCGTGTCTGAGAAGTCTGCTTTCCCCACGAATCTCGGGTCGCCTACACAACAATGTTCTGTCAATTCGATGTCCATCTTCGTGTGAGCTATCTGTTCCAGTGATACCTGTGTAGTCATAAGTCCCTTTTCTCTCGTTGTCCTGGTACGTTTATTCTCCTGTGTCGTATTACCTTTGATAGAGGTGGGGGTTAATCCGGGACGTAACCTCACCTAACACACGGCCGTTATTCAAAGGTTCCCTGACACGCCGTTAGGTCAGTGTGTGCTGCCGCCCTGTTTCCTAGTGAGAAGCTTTCAAAACCAGATAACCCTGATAAGAAGAGAACGCCTATATGTGGAAACAAACGACTCGAACACAGACTGCATGCCCGGGTAACTATGATTTCAGCGTCTCACGA
>JADBJO010009173.1:65000-67500 GCA_016801955.1 Conus betulinus
CAGTGCCATCTCAACAAAACATGTCTGGCGAATGATTTCTTCCAGATTGGTTTTGATGGGTTACATGATGGGTTACATCATATCTGTTAGCATGAGAGAAAACATTTACTACGTGCGTTGTTCTAATGGCTTTGAAAGAACTCTTCATATTGGAATGGGCCTGTAACGGCGAGTTCAATAGTCTCCTTTTTCATAATGTTTTGCTTTCCTTAAAGTTTTGTCAACTCTATTTTAAACAAATTATCCAAATGTTCCTGAGAGTGGGCATCTGTGAGAGTTACCCGGTATCCTGTGTTCCTTTTTTCACTTTATAATGTTTTTGCTTTCTTTAAAGTATTTTGGTCAACTCTATTTGTCTAAACAAATGTCCTGAATATAACTGAGAGCTTCGACGATGAGACGTTCAAAAAGATTGAAGATTTTCACCGTTTATGCCATCAATATCACACACAAACTGTCTCTTTTTCAGTCTCCTGTGAGACAAGCGAAAACTATGCAGGAATACATAGGGGTAGTGGCTAAGTCTGGTTGGATATTTGGATATTCTTTTTTCTGTGCAGTTTCGGTATAATTATTCGGCTGGAGAGAGAGAGAGAGAGAGAGAGAGAGAGAGAGAGAGAGAGAGAGAGAGAGAGAGAGAGAGAGAGAGAAGAGAAAGAGAGAGAGAGAGGGAGAGAGAGAGGGGGGGGGGGGGGATCATTTAATGATTAGGCCATTTTCTGCCCGCGACATAATGGATGGAAATGGTGTTGGGTAACATATGACAGTGATATTCCTCTCAGAAACAACCACACAAAAATGACATAGTGAAAGAAAAATGCAATGCACATCGAATAAATGTGGTGCAGTGTACTGGCATCAAGAGAGAGAGAGAGAGAGAGAGAGAGAGAGAGAGAGAGAGAGAGAGAGACAGACAGACAGACAGACAGACAGACAGGCAGACAGACAGACGGACAGAGACAGACACGCTTCACAAAAACACAAGCGAAACGCTCATCTGTCTGCGCACACCCTGCCAATAACGTCAATCAGTGAAACGGGAACGCACTTCCGCTGGTTCGGTTACCCTCCCTTTCGCTAGTCGGGCGGGATTATGAGATACCCCTCGTAATTTCCACACCGCGTCATCATTTGCTCATTTCCTGAGCTTTTAAACGGGTCGTTGTCGGGTAACAGGCTGGATCGTCTACAGGTCCATCTCCCTTTGCAGACGAACGCTGGAAATTCCACGGACAGCTGGTGGTTGATGTATCCCACCAGCTTTCGCTTTCGCTCACCGAAGATTCTTTTCCGCTGCCAGAACTCTCGCCGGCCACCCCCACAAGATGCTGTTGAGTGCGGTGTAGTGACTGTAGTATCAATTTTTTAAACTGCACCTGTTCAGAGGACCCTAGCTTTCATCTGAAAGAACCCGTCAACGCAAAATTACGTTGCTCATTAATCCTTGGCTTTTCATGTAAGGATCAAAGTTGGGAGCGTTCTGAATTTGCTCGTACACACGTAGTTGCGGTTGTCAGAATAAATATATGTTTATGGGGAAAAATACGACCAAAAAACAAACAAACAAACAACAAGAAATCAACATTCCCTGCAGATACGTCCATTTGCTGTATTAAGTTCTCGTTCAGTTTTCGCTTCTTGGAACGTGACAGCGTATGACGTAAGGTGGAGTCGTTCAGAGTATACTCCCTTGATATCATGCTGTGAAGCTGGTTGTTTTAAGATGCCGATTGTGTAAATATTATTTTGACATAATTATTCACAAATCAGGCTGATTAGAAATCAAACAAAGAACAGAGGATCACAGGCAGGTTTTGACCGATCATAAAAAAAAAAAATCTTAAAATGTAACATTTATGGATTATTACTTCAAAATCGACGTGATGACTGTGATCTCCAGCCACAAATGCAGACAACACTATTTCACACATGAGAAATGATAATGGGTACATACAACATGAATGACTTCGTATGTATTGTTTGTAACAAGATATGGATAGTACGAAAACTCGACATACATCTCTAATGAATCCTGAAATACCACGACATTAATTACTTCATAAATACTGAGCAATTCGTGAACAATACTTTTAAAAAGCTCATGTTCATTGTAAAACTTGTGAGAATTTTACTCAGTGAATCCCGGGTGCGCAAGACAGCTCCGCATGCTATGTGTTCGTCCGAAAGTCCCATTTCATTGTCCAGCCCAAGTTTGCTTACAACATGTTCAGCAGTCTTTGCGTAATCTTGCTGACAAAACAAACAAACAAACAAACACACGTAGGTGAAAAACGTACTTTCCTTGGCGGATGTAATAAAAGATGCCAAAAAAAAAAACAGCTGAGTTAAAAGTAATTCGTATTTGAATTGAATACCTCACCAAGCCTTCAAGAATCTCTCTCTCTCTCTCTCTCTCTCTCTCTCTCTCTCTTAGGGATTGTGTGTGTGTGTGGTGTGGGGGGGGGGGGGGGGGGGGGTGTGCCGGAGGGGTGTGGGGGTG
>JADBJO010009173.1:77500-80000 GCA_016801955.1 Conus betulinus
TTGCAGCCCGATTGGTCCTGACAGCCAGAAGTGTCTAAAGTAAGTGGGTGTTTTCGTCTGTTGAGAGAGGCTGTTCTTTCTGAACACGTGGTGGTCGATCTCACTGTCTCCTCTCTCCTGCCCTTTATGTTTATGTCTCTTATGATTTCTGTCTGTCTCTGTAAGCTCTTTCTTTCTGTCTGTCGTTCTGTTCGTGTCTGTTCTGTCGTCTATACTGAACAAATTTATCCCTGTAGCCTCTCACCACCCTAATCCCTCGGTCTGTCCCTTTTCTGCGGTCGCTTTCCTTTCTTTTCCCCTGCTGTGGTCTGTTTGCCTGTGTCTTTCGGAAAGCCAGGTCTATCATTCCCCAACGTCTATTTCCCCTTGGTCTCCCCCCCCCCCCCCCTCCAACACACACACACACACACACACACCACACACACACACACACACACACACACACACACACATATCTCCAGATCCATTTTTCACCAGGTCTTTGTCCTCTCCGTACCATGTTCATCCATCTTCTTTGTGTCAGAGATGTGACTCAATGTCGAGCTGTAGATCAAAAGATGTGAATGGGTTGCTGTGAGTCATAAAAGGGTCAAAGATCACGTGACTCAATATGTGGCGGAGTGACCCTGATCAGTGTTTACAGATCAGGCCGGTTTCTTTGTGGATTTTTTTTTGTCCCGACCAGCTTCTGCCCTGAGTTGAGTCTCTAAGAGTGTTGCTGAAATTTACTGACCAGCTCAACAGGTGTCTGCATCTCTCGGGCCTGGTTGACGCAGAGAAATATTATCAAAGTAAGCGTAGAGTACAGCCCTGTTATCCAGTCTCAGACAGAAATGCAACTCCATAGCATCACATTCATCATGCTCATGCTCATCGATCAGCATAGAGTAAAAAGGTTTCGAAGTCTGTTGTCCTTCGTGCCCTGCTCTCACGGTGAGGTCAGTTTGAATTTCCTCTTCCCATCCATGCTCTCGGTGAGTTCAGATCGAGGTCATCGGACTCGGCAAGTTCACAGGGATTGACTGTCGTTGGACGGACATGGTGGCGCCCTCCGAAGGCTCTCACTCACGCTGGCTCCGCGACCAAGCAATCAATGTCGTCAGTTGAGAAGGGGGTTTAGCAGGTAGTGTTCTGCGTACGTTGGGTCGAAACAGGCTCCACTGAACACCACTGAAGTGACTCAGCAGGAGTGCAGTGTCTTCTCCGGAGGGTTGCTTCATGACGACTTGATATAGACTGCTCCCTGTAGACTGTCAGCGCCGGGGCTGCGGCGGGACCAGCCAGAGAGTGTGGTGGCTATCACGGGGAGCTGGAACGAGCGGCTGAAGGTTGAAGTTGGATGGAGGTCATGCTATTAGAGTGGCACGGACGACACAGAGAGGAAAAGAGGTCAAAGTCAAGAATCCCAAGAAGGCTACATCATACCGTAAGAGCAGACAGCAGACGACTTCGTCTGAAAATTTCTTCGTCTTGGCCTAAATCTTGTCAACGACTCAGAAGCCTCAGGCGCTGTGTTTGAAGCGGCATCGTATCGAGGTTTTTAGTTTTGAATGTGTACTTCTTTACCAACATAACCATCACAAAATCGAGTAGAGAAGTAGATCGGGTGGACTAATGTGGCTCTTACCGAGCAGTCAGCGTGTTCAAATGTAGCTGGCGACGTCCAATTCAAGAGCAGCTAAGCAATGCCAAAATTTGTTTGATATTATTCCCTTATCCGTCGTACGGATGAAAATGCCTGTTTTCGCATGATCGATGCGCCTCAAAAAAATCATTCTGGATAACACCAAAAAAAAATCATTGGGGTGGGGGGATAACAACAAAAGAGAGCGATGGGAAGAGAGCCAGATGAGAGGGGTGGAGTTAAGACACAAAGATAAACGGGGGAGGAGAGGGTTGGAGAGACGAAGGTGAGTGAGAGCCAGATGAGAGACAGAGGAGGGGTTGAGGAGTTAAGACAGGAGAGAGAAACGGAGGAGAGAGGGAGAGAGAGAGAGAGAGAGGAGAGAGATTGATAATCTTAGAGAGAGAGAGAGAGAGAGAGGAGAGAGAGGAGAGATGGACAGTACTCTGATATTTGGACAAATGTGACGGTAAGAACCTGAATTGCTTCGTTTGAGCATTCGCTTTGTCCTCCACATTTCTGTTCTATCTTGATAGTTTCTACCTGACTGCTGTGTTTCTTTCTTTGTCCCGACGTGCGTGAGAGCTGAATGTATTAAAAGCGACCCCCAGGATACTGTCCTTTCTACGTTTATACAGATTTTGCCTAGCTCCCACCCTCCCTCTCCCATTCTCTCTCCCTCCCTCCCTACCACCCTGTCTCCTTCCCTCCATCTGTCTCTGTCATTCTGTCTGTCTGTCTGTGTGACTGTCTCTCCCTCCCTACCCCCCTCCTGTCTCTCTCTCTCTTCTCCCTTTATCCCATCTTTAATGCATTTCAAGAAAAGGGAATCAACATCAATGGCATATCACTGCATCTCACTTTCTCTTGTACAAA
>JADBJO010009174.1:0-65000 GCA_016801955.1 Conus betulinus
GCTCCCTCAACTACAACAACCTGCTGTCTGTCTTTGAGGCAATTTCAAACCCATGCACTGGTGAGGCCTCCGATGCCGTACCGACGTAATTTGTGTGGACAAGAAGGGCATGATTTACTTTGTCAAAGGCCTTGGAGAAATCGAGGACAATAGTGTCCTCGTCGTTGCCTCTCAAGTTCTTCTGTCGTTTCGTCCACATACCTGAGGAACTGAGTCTCGCAGGACCGTCCGCTTTGGAAGCCGTGCTGCTCTGGACAGAGAATGTTGTAAGTCTCACGGTGGGACATCAGATGGCTGGTGAGGATGTGCTGCATCAATTTGCAGGCTATGCAGGTGAGGGAGATGGGGCGGTAGTTGGCTGCCTGGTACCTTTCTCCTTTTTTTGAACACGGAGGTGACATGGGCCGACTTCCAGTCTAGAGGCAGTACTCCGGTTTTATAGGAATTCGGAAGAGCAAGGTGAAGGCTGGGGCTGTTTCGTCTGCTACCATCTTCAGACGTCTCGGGGTGATGCCGTCAGGGCCTGGTGCTTTATTCGGGTCAAGATTCCGCAGCAGATTCTTCACTCCCTCTTCTGTGATGGAGATATCGTTACAGACTGGATAGATAGGGAGGTCAGATGGTGATGGACAACGTTGTTCAAACTCCTCAGCAATAACCGTGTTTTGGGGCTGAAGACAGAGCGTTCAGGGAAAATCTGACGAGCTTCCATTAAAATGTCTGTTTATATAAACTAATGGCACAGTACTGATTAGACATTTCTTCTTCCTTTTCTGTGTACTTTCTCTCACACACACGCACGCACACTGGATTGTTGATAAAGCTGTACTGTCAACATAGGTACGAACACAGTAGCATAAATCGTTCATTCTTATAAACAGTAAACAAGTGGGGTAACTTTTGCTCCCAAAAGGAAACCTAATACAGAGTAACTTTTATTCAAAACTGGCACAGCCTTTTAAACTTTAATAAAGTCAGACAAACACATAGACCAAAAATCAAATAGTGGGGGAAAGAGCAAGCGCAGGCCAACAACTCAACTGTCTTCATAGTAATAACTTGGCAGAGTTTTTGGACTTAAGGGGGAGTTTGAAGACAGAGAAAACTGGGAACATGAATTTAAGAAAATATATAACAGATATGAAAACTTTTCACTAGCTGCATAAGGGAACCATCGTAATCCCAGATATATCTGTATTGCCTGCTCCGAGGTCTTTCGTTGGCTGGATCGGAACTCATTAGGGAGACGCGGCTGGTTGTGTCTACGCGCCTGGCGTCAGATAGAGACACACCACAGTCCATATGATAACGTGGTGTTCTCACCACCAAGGGTGCAAACAAGAATCCAATAGCACCCCCAAAGCAGCCGGTGAAGGGTAGTAAAATGAAACCAAACTAAAGTGTGGGGAGGAAAAAAGTTGCTGAAAAACTAAAGCCATTACGCAAATAGTATAAAATGTAGGGGACAATCTTTTAGCCTACGCTTGAGGATCAACCCAAGGATGCAAGGGAGATCAGAAGACAAACACACAGACGGACAGAAACAAATACAAATAACCCCGATTTAATCGAAACGAAATTGGAAATGAAATGAGGCAGGGAACAGCAAACAATAAACAGTAAACAAGTGGGGGTAACTTTTGCTCCCATAAGAAAACCTAACACAGAGTAATTTTATTCAAGACTGGCACAGCCTTTTAAACTTAAATTAAGTCAGACAAATACATAGACGAAAAATCTAACAGTGGGGAAAAAACAAGCGCAGGCCAACAACTCAACTGTCTTCATAGTAATGACTTGGCAAAGATTTAGACTTAAGAGGAAGGGAAGGGGGGAGTTTGAAGATGGAGAAACTGGGAACATGAAATTAAGAGAATATATTACAGATGAAAACTCTTCACTAGCTGCGTAAGGGAACCATCGTAATCCCTTTTGAAGGCAGATATATTTGTATTGCCTGCTCCGAGGCCTTTCGTCCGCTGGATCGGAACTCATCAGGGAGACATGGCTAGTTGTTTAAAAGGCTGTGCAAGTCTTGAATAAAAGTTACTCTGTGTTAGGTTTTCTTATGGGAGCAAAAGTTACCCCACTTGTTTACTGTTTATTGTTTAATGTTCCCTGCCTCATTTCATTTCCAAGTTCATTCTTATCTCTGATCTTTGTCAAATGTCAGTTTCAAATGAAAATGCTGAACATCGCGATCACATCAGTGGAACACACACAACCCATGTAGATATTCGTCATTTACATAGAGCAAAGCACCTGGTATATGCTTGCTACTAACACACTGTTCCCAACAGACAAAATGCTCGTAATTCCTAATCGTCGTGATGCTGCTGGCATGGTGAAACTGGCCTTGCTGTGTATGATCACAATAACATTTTTTTCCCTGTTTGTTAAAAGACAAACTGATCAAAAGACCACAGAGGTTGAATGCATCTGGGCTGAGATAAAGTGTCCACAGTCATCTCCCTTAATCGGTCATATTTACAGGAATCCTGCTTCATCGTATGACTGGCTTGATGACTTGTGCACATGACAAATGAAATCAGGGAAATCAGTCGCAACATTCTGTTATTTACGTTACTTTAAATCACAGTTCAAACCCGAGCACCTTGGTGATAAACTACTGCGCTGTTCGGCCTACAGCAGCTTGTCTGCACTGCAGCCAGAGTCACCCCTCCTCCTCTACATTACCTGATCACATCCTCACAAACGAGAAGTTTTTCGTCGCTCGCTTGAATGTCCCTTTGCTCGAAAAGTATAAGTGGTCACTGTCCCATGCATGTGACCATACGAACCACCAAAATCTCAAACCAAAGACCAAACCAAAGACCACATCATATTTACTATAGATCTTTAAAGCATTTCATAGAAACGTATTTTGCCATGATCTAAGTGTAACACATTTGAATTTTTTTTTGTACAGATCCCATTGATACATTTGTAACTGTTGTAGAGAAAAACACACACCACCAGGGCAAAAAAAAAAGTCAAATATTCTGTTCTTCCTGCTTGCCTCATTTCAGAAAGTATCTGGGAAAGATCTGATTAAGAAAGAGATATGAAGACGCGCTAGAATATTTTCATCTAAAAAAAAATCTATTTGCTATTCAGCACGAGAACAGCTCAAACAGAACATTCTAAATTAGGCCTACTAAATGAAGCGTGTAATGAAGCAAAGTCAAACTCTTTTCGGCAAAAAAAGTATGTTCTCTTCAATATTACCTTGTAAATTGCTTTACAATTTCAAGTCCTTATTGTCCATCAAAACGAAACGTTGATGATTTACACTTTGATCAAGGAGTTACAGGTTTGTAAGATCTTCGAAACCGAACACAAGATTTCCGAATCTGAAGTATATGATGCGATCAAAGGAGCGAAAGAGAGTCAATCTTCTGGCCTGGATGGTGTATCATCTCATCTTTTCCATGAAGGAACAGATGTCACACACAGAAGATTTACTGTGCGTTTGTTTTCCCCAGCTTCTATTTGTTGTTTTGTTTATTCCATATGTGTACACAATGGAAAAGCTTTTTTGGGTCTTTACTCTTTAGCTAGGGAGAGAAAGACCGACCTCCGAGGGTGTGGGAGGGAAGGAGGTGGAAGAATGATGTTGGTTCTTGAGCTTGTGTGTCCGGGGTGCAATCATCAGGTGGTATCTTTGGCTGGTTTTCGGTACAAGTATTAACCATGGTCGAGTAATCTCCCTTTTCTTGCGTAAATTGTAGCTGTTTAAGGTTTCAAAGTGAGGTGGCAGATGGGCTTCAGACAGACATGCTTATTCTTGATTTTGCGAAAGCATTTGATAAAGTAAACCACAGCCTCTCACTCCATAAACTCCATGACTACGGCATCAAGGGCAATATCCACAGATGGATCCAGAGCTTTTTATCAAACAGGCGCCAAACTGTTGTTGTTGACGGAGAGAAAGCAAAGTTTTCCTGTGTCAAGTCTGGAGTACCACAGGGCTCAGAGGACCATGCCTATTCTTGGTCTGTAATAAATGACCTCCCCAAGAAGCTAAAGTCAAAAGTAAGAATCTTTGCTGACGACACAGCGATCTACTCCACCGTAACAGGAACAGACGAAATGCACCAACTTCAGGAAGACCTGCGAAACCTGGAAGTATGGGAGAAGAAATGGGACATAGTTTTTCACCCTGAAAAATGTACCACTCTCCAAGTCACAAGAAATGAACACCCTGTTCTTAGTGAATATACACTCCATGGCCACACCCTAGCGACTGTGCAGTCAGCAAAATACTTAGGAGTCACCCTCCCAGCAAACATGGAATGGGACAAACACATAGACAACATGGTGGCAAAGGCAGGACGCACCCTGGGATTCCTCCGTCGAAACCTTAAGATAGCCTCTATTAGGCTCAGAGAGAGAAGCGTATCTTGTTTTTGTGCGACGGCTCCTGGAATATGCTTGCTCAGTCTGGGACCCCTACCTTGAGGGTGACTAAACAAGATAGAAGCCATACAAAGGGAGAGCAGCCAGATTTGTCACCAACCGCCACCACAGAACAACAAGTGTGACATATATGTTGGAAAGATTGGGATGGCCATCTCTGCAGCGACGAAGACATGCAGCACGACTCGCCATGCTGTATAAAATACATCATGACCTGGCTCGAGTCAATAAAACCAAGCTGATACCTCTTCCAGAGCGAAACCGCAGAGGATATAACCAGCAGTTCCAACGTATCTCGTCCCAGGGTGCCACAGATACAGGCATTACTCGTTCCTGCCACGCACCATTCGGGAATGGGACCAGTTGCCACCGTGTATTGTCAGCGCCGAGTCCATGGAAACATTCAGGATGAAAATAAATAACCACCTAAAAGACACTGTCCTGGATGGTCTCGCTAGGGGCCGCCAGCAAAAACTGTTTTGAGTCACATGTAGAAAGGGGTGGGGAAGAGGGAAGGGTGAGGGCGGGGGAGGTAAATACATAAGATTTAGTCCTAGGGCTCTGCCTGGCTCAACTAGGTCATTCTGGGGATTAACTCTGGGGGGCCCAGGGGAGATGAAATGGCGGAGCAAATCTCTAGTAGAAAGTAAGGAAGGAAGGAAAAAATAAATGAAATAGGGAAAGTTTCACAAGGCAGAAATCTGGAGTGGATCCTGTGAGAGGGGATTCACAATAGCAAGAGACTGAGTGGGTGTCTTGGTGGCAGCAGGACTGACTATGTGTGTGGAGGGATCTTGTGAGAGGGGATTCACAATAGCAAGAGACTGAGTGGGTGTCTTGGTGGCAGCAGAACTGGCTATGTGTGTGGAGGGATCTTGTGAGAGGAGATCCCACTGAGGACTAGATGTGTCTTGGTGGCAGCAAGACTGGCAATGCAAATTTCTTTTTTTTTTTTTTTTTTTTTTTAACACTGAATGCTGACCCGTGGCCCCCTTCTTGATATAGCGACAAAAGAATCAGAACGTTAACTGTGGTCGCTCTACAGAAGAAGAAGAAGAAGAAAAAAAGAAGAAGGAGGATGCACACCAAAATTAATGCACCAAGGCCTTGCTTAAGGAGTCGAGTATTGATATACTGGCACAATTAGATGTTTTGAGAATCTTTAGTTGAGTCTGAAGTTGATTCTCCTTGTTTTCTTGTATATGGCCATCAAGGGACAAGCCACGTGGTTCCATGCAGAAAGATGAAAATCAAGAGAATGGGACTATTTGGAGGAAACCAGCTGGCGCAAAGATATGGTCATGGGTAAGCGCAAAGGCTTGAAATGAGACGTCAGCCAAGCCGTATCAGTTACATTATTTGAAGCTTGTAAATGATGTCGCCAATGGAATTCCGCAGATAGGTGAAATGATCGGTGGTTCGTTGTTCTTTTGATCAGTCAGATATCAAATTCTGGCTTAAATTCACGCTTGGCCTCAAAACGCTCACAGGGACTATATAGTAATTTGAAGCAAAATCCGAATTGTGGCATGTGCGCGTACATGGTTTGCAAATTTTCTCAAATGTTTTTGAAAAGAATTATTATTTTTGGCCAAAGACTAGTGGTTTTGAATGGAAAACCTCATGCAATGAAGACAAGAGCGCTGTTCAGAGAAGCCAACTTCAAAAACAAATATACGATTAAAAATGTTCGGTATATCATCACAGTCTGTCTCCATTAGTTCAGCTTTCTATCTTTTTTCCTTGTTCGTCCATTTTCTTTCTTTCTTTCTTTCTTACATTCTTTCTTTCTTGCTTTTTTTTTTATTTTTTTTTTTTTAAAGAGAAACTGAACGCTTAGAGAAGTTTTTTAAAAAATAAAGGTGACTGGTATACTTCAAAAATGGAGTGAATTAGCAACAAGCTGCATTCCTGACCCGGCTGCACTCTGGCAAAGAATGGCGTGTGTTGGCTGTGCAACAGAGGCTTAGACAGAGGGGATGGATACTGTTCCATCACATCTAAATATCCTCAGTCACGATCCCACGTGTGTTAGGCCAGACTCGGTGTTGAGCCACATGTTCAACTGTTCAAGGAAAAGGTACCATAAGGAGAGGATCTACTTGGGACATCGCAAGGCAGACGCAGCTTTTGCCCTGAGTGTCTCCTGCATTTGAAACTAACATAGCAAAGGTGTCATTTTCATGTCCCAGAATAATGTGCACAGTGGCATGTGTGTGGGTGTGGCTATGTATGTGTGAGTGTGTGTGTGTGTGTGTGTGTGTGTGTGTGTGTGTGTGTGTGTGTGCGTGCCCTTAACATCTTCCTAAAACCATACCACTATTTTTTCCTTACTGTACCTTCCCTCCCACTACCCTCCCACTTCTCTTTAAACACACACACACCTCTCTTCGTGGTCACTTCAGACTGCAGCTGTGCTCCTGGCAAACACTGTCAGGGGGCAGTGTGCTGGGGTCATTGTTGTTCTCTAAGACCGGAAAAAAATCATCCACATGAAGTTTTTTTGTACTCTGACTTTCCCAGATGCTGTGTTGCATGCTCCTGGCGCCTTACAGCCATATTTCTACGCTGTCCGCATACTTTACAATCTTTGCTGTTCCTGAATTTTCTGAAGTATACTGACTTCCATAAAAAAAAAAAAAAAAAAACGCGAAAACAAAACAAGCTGAAGATTGGGGGTGAATTTTATTTGTCACAATTGTACAGAGTGGAAGCGAGAATTCAACGTGATTTGATTCATTACACGGTAATGTGTGAAAATGTCGTCAGCAATATGTCTTTTGTGTGGAAAATCCAAGGTCACGTGAAAAACCAGCTTGAAGTCCTAATACCGTGTGTGGCCCCATTTGCGTTGACAACTGCTTGACACCTGCGGCTCATTGAGTGGACCAGGTGGTTGATGCGTCCCCTTGGCACACCAGCCCACACATGGACGATGGCCTGGTGAAGTTGAGCCGCTGTTGCTGGTCGTGGACGCAGGAGGTCCAACCGTCTGCCAAGTTCATCCCAAAAATGTTCTATTGGGTTTAAATCGGGACTGAGGGCTGGCCAGGGCAGCACACTGACGTTGTTATGCTGAAGAAATTGCTGGGTGGCCCTGGCGGTGTGTGGTCTTGCTTTGTCCTGTTGGAATGTCCAGTTTGGGCGTTGCGCAAAAAAAGGAACGACATGGGGTCTGAGCACCTGGTTGATGTAGCGCTGTGCATTGACACCCTGTCTGCGACCAGGACCAATGTTCTGAAAGATGACTGGTCCTATGGCGTGGTTAATGCCAACTGCACCCCATATCATAACGTTTGGGCCTCCCCAGGGGTTCCGCTCTACCACACAGGAGTCAGCATAGCATTCACCAGGTCGACGCCATATTCTGACACGACTGTCAGCCATGTCAATACAAAAACGGCTCTCATCTGAGAACAGTATGCGTCCCCAATGCTGCCTGCACCAGTTGATTCGGGCTTGTGCCCACTGCAGCCTGTCCTGCCGGTGTCTTGGTGTCAGTACCGGACCTCTGTGAGGACGCCTACATGCCAGCCCGTTCTCTCCTGAAGACGCCGCCACACAGTGTTGAGGCTGATTCGGTGCTGGAGATTCCCAGGCACCTGTCGAGCAGTGTTGGCGGCTGTTTGCTGCCTGTCCCGCAGATGGGTTTGAACAAGATGGCGATCCTCTCTTGGTGTGGTGACCCGAGAGCGGCCTGGCCGGGGACGATCATCAGTGGTACCAGTGACTCGCATGCGGTGCTGTAGACGATAGATGGTTGAGATGTGGACGTTAAAGATGTTGGCGACCTGCCTGGCATCCATACCAGCCTCCAGATGGCCTAGGGCACGATTGCATTCCTCTGCTCGTAGTCTTGGCATCTCTGTAGCGCTCAGACGGCAAGTCGTTACCTGAACCTTGTAGCGCGGCTTTATAAAGGCTGCATGCCTGCGTACTTGTCGCTGGTTAACTTTGCTCTGCATGGTGTGCACGTGCCTCACATGCAGCAACCAGTTTGCCATTTTTGTTCACCCTCCAATGCCGGGAATGATGAGTTGCTCACACAATTTTTTCACTGCATGTGAGTCTTGGACCCAAACAACTTGCCACAATGGTTCAAGATTGTATATTCACCCCTTTTCACCCCGAAAAATAGCCTTTTAATTTTTCGCGTTTTTTTAATGGAAATCAGTATAGTTGCAACGCATCTGTTGTGCTTCAGCAAAATGTTTCTGGGCCGAGTTCATTTGCAGACCAAGGTGCTCAAGCCGTTTTTCAGAACCCTGGCCGGGACAGTTGTTAAAAGCGGGATGCCTGAGACAATTCTTCCTCAGTAGGTTCTAGAGAACTTGATGTGCTTTGGTGCCGTGCTGCTCAGTGCTTTATTAGCCGCTTCACTCATTTGTATGGTAGACAGTCCTGTGGGTGTTTCAGTGTTTATTGGCAGAGAACGAGTAGAATGTCACTGGCTGTATCTAAGTGTGTCTTGGAGCATTGCAGGGTGGTGAAAAAGTCTTGAGGAGCCAGTTGCCTCAGTCTGCCTGCCTGCGGTGGCTGACTGGTCTGCACAAGTACTGCAGTCTCCAGCATGACAGCGCACCACACCGTCACTACTAACTGCAGTTGAAACAAGGGCATCCGCTTCATGACAGACCAAGAGAGCGTAAATGGGAGTGTTCACTTGATGAGTTGTGTAGCTCTACTCTTGAAACGTACATGACACTAAGAGACCAGGTTGCCACACAGCTCATGTGTGTGGTCAAAGGGAAACAATTAACTTTCATTTCAGTGGATTCACTCAGAGGCACATGAAAAGGCCACAACTCCCTGTGAAATAAATGTTGGCATGAAATGTGGTACAAAGTGTTCAAACTATGTTTCCCTACTTCTTGCCTTTTTCTCTGTGTTAGAGGGTAATAGTAGGAGATTTTAGAGGTCAACATTGACCTACCACAACTTGACATTTTTGAAAGGCATTGTTAAAATCAAAATCATAAAAAACAGGCTGCACGCCATACTACATAAACTATTTCCAAGTTCCAGCCACCATGGCCATAGCATATTCTATGCTTGGAAGAACATGTTTTCATTTCATTGTTGCTATTCCTCTGCTTTTGTATGTAGTTGAGCTGATAAGGGTAGTGCAAGTGCATAGGGATTGCAGTGAATTCTGAACTTTTGTAGTAGAGCTGATAAGGGTAGTGTAAGTGCATAGGGATTGCAGTGAATTCTGAACTTTTGTCGAAAGAGTTATCCTCCTTGGTGCCAAATTAGCTTGGTTCCAGAATGATTTTTAGGAATGCAAGTGGACGAGTATGAGTACAATAGTTGGTTTGTGAACATAGTCAGTCTGCTTGGCATAATCTCTCTCTCTCTCTCATTTTACTGTCTTTTTTATACATGCGAATTTTTGTACGTTTCCATATATTCCCCCTGCTCAGCCCACCCCACCCCACCCCCCCCCCCACTCTCTCCTCCCCCTTCATTATTGTTATTTTCATTTCTATTTCTTTTTTTTTTTTTTTTTGTTCGTTTTTTATTTGTTTGTTATTATTTTTCATTTCTCTTCTTCCATTTGATGTTTCGTTATGATTGCATGACCACTTTGTTTGCTTTCTTACATTATTTCATTTCACTACATATATTGTAGTCCCTACTCAGGGCGAGGACTGGATGTAAAAAAAAGCATGTCAGTGCTTAACTATTATCCTCGTAAATAAAGAATTTTGTAATGTCTTGTCTTCTCTGTGTGTGTGTGTGTGCATGTTATTTTATCTTATTTTTTTTCCCATGGAATCAGCACCTGTTGTGATGGAAGCTGGAATGAATATTCAATTTATTCTCGTTCCTTGTAGTTACACTGCTGTTAAAAGCAATTACTGAAAATCTATGCTGATCTATTTAGTTTTCATTTTAATGTGTCAGAAACTTGGTTTTTGAATTGTGTTCCATTTCTTGGCTATACTCGGGCCTAGAATTACGAAGATGGGTGAGTAAAGGGAAGTAACCCCTTTCGAAGAGTAAGCCATTGAAACGTATAAGAGGTGCTTCCCTTAGCTGTATTCTTGCTGGCTATGTTGATGCCAGGCATTTATTATCCTTTTTTAAAAATTTGTTTTTATTATTTTTGAAGATCTTGTGAGTCTTGGTTCTATGATTTAGTGACACACATGTTGCCCTTTTCAGAGGATGCCTGTTCCACACCAGAGAGGTTGCCGGGACACATGAATGGGTGTGTGCCTCAACACCCTGTCCTGAGGTAGACAATGCTTTTTCCCATGTTGATATTCTATTGTAATTTTTGTTTTGTTTTGACATTTTTTTCAACACGCCTCTGTGCCATTCATTATACTTTTTGTACCATGAATTTTTTTGTAAAGCTGGTGGTCACAATGGTTATTGTTACCACAACCCAATGTGTATGCAATCAATGGTATTGAATCGGAGCAGGCAATACAAATATATCTGCCTTTAAAAGGGATTGCGATGGTTCCCTTATGCAGACAGTGAAGAGTTTTCATGTTCCCAGTTTTTACATCTTCAACCTCCCCCCCCCCCCCCCCCCCCCCCCCCCCCCCCCCCCCCCCCCCCCTTCCTTAAGTTCAAAGTTCTGCCAAGTCATTACTATGAAGACAATTTAGTTTGTTGGCCTGCGCTTGTGTTTTCCCCGACTATTAGATTTGTCTTTGTATTTGTCTGACTTTATTCAAGTTTTAAAAGGCTGTGCCAGTCTTGAATAAAAGTTACTCTGTGTAGGTTTCCTTATGGGAGCAAAGACTACCCCACTTGTTTACTGTTTATTGTTGCTGTTCCCTGCCTCATTTCATTTCCAATTTTTTTTGTTTTGGTCAGACCCATTGATTGAACGATGTTGTGTATGTATTATTATGAATAAATGTAAATTTTTTTTGTGTGTGATATTATGAGAGGCTAACTGAATCTGCTGAGTAATAATCTACTCCATGTTCTGTTGATAAAATTGCCGTTTTCCTGTTCTGTTGACTTTATAGACACAACGGTCAGTGCCGCTAGCATGCAGTACACCCTTTACTGTAACAGAACAGATGCCGGTATGTTCACAGTATTTTAATGTTGTTATTTTATTTTGCTTTTCTTCCATTGTTTAGGCTGGGTTTTTTTTTTCAGATTCACCAATCATTGTGTGCTCTAAAGGTTTTTTGTCAATTTCTGTTCATCAGGCTACCAATATAGTCTTGTTGATGTTTGCATCATAAGATGGCCTGAGACTTTTAGAGTGGTCTGTATCACAATTTTCTTCTTGATGTGCTTATTTGCAGAGGAATTTCTGTGTATTGAACATAAATAAATCCATTACTTCTCTTCAGGTGCTGTACTGTTATACAAATTGTGCATTCATTCTTACAAATGTTTTCTTTCATTCATGTTTTTAGAAAATTTTCTCTTTTTGTTGCCAGTTTTCTAAATATGATTTTCCTGGTCATTTTCCAGGTTGGTCTGGTTTTGGTTAGTTCTGATGTACTGACAATAAACAAAAGTCAAACGTCAACACGGTCTTGGGTGATGGATGGATGCCTCCCCCCCACTCCCCTTGACTGGTTACACATCTAATTGCAGGATTACGCAAGCAGTGTAAAAATGCTTTGTTATGTATCTTACAAAAACTATGCATGTTGAGTAATGATTCCTTGACAGTGTGTCTAAAACTCTTCGGTGCCCAGGTTCAACTGGTTGCTCAACAAGGTGCTGCGATCTGGTAATGAAACAGCAGATAAATGAGCTAGAGATGCTGCGTTAAGAAAAACACCTGAGAGCAGTTTTAAAACTAGATGTTTCAGAAAATTAAATCGTTACTAGAAAAATGCATGAACAGTGAACACCTTCCAGAGAAGTACGAAATCTTATCATGTCAATGATATGTGTCATCTTTAATATACAAACTTTGACTGAATTCGGTGAAAACAAATTTTCCCCCAAAATATAGCATGCCTTCTATCAGTGGACCATATTGTTTTTCATTGTTCAATATTAACTTCATTATATACAGAATCGACAAAGCAGAGAAATTGTGCAAATAGCAGAAGTGCTTTCCATTCATCAGATTAATAATGGATTTTTTTGTAAACGCTCCCCTTCCCCTCGCTCCATTTTTTTAAAAGTCTAATATCACCAAGTGTGAAACAGACTCTAGGTTAAAGAACTCACCCTGGGGCGTAGATAGATAAATCTGCTCCTCATGTAGAAAAGCTCATTCATTTGCTCCTAAGAAATTTCCAAGGTTCACATAAAGACATCGAACGCATGTGTTTATTAAGGGGAAATGAACCGCTATCCTGACTGTATCAATTAATACGCACAGTGCATTATTAGATACTGGCCAAAGAGGTGTGCTGATAGATGACCACATAAAGCATATAACATCTTGCTGGGATCAAATCACGTGGTAAGAAGTCACCCATGAAGTTCTAACGAAATCCTTTGGTGTCCTCATCCATGGAACTCTGCCATTCGATCTGAATGTGTCGCCATCGCTCATGACCTTGATGTTTGCTTAGGTTCGTAGTTTGAGCAGTTCTACACAAGTGACTCGCCATCGTTAGTGTGAACTTTACAAGTGTGCAAGATTGCTCGTCAGACAAGACACACACTCACACGTGTACATTATGGATGGACAAGAACCAGCCTGTGATTTCTGTGTGTGAATGTCTCCCCTTTGTTTCTTTTCCATAAATTCTCAGAAACGTCTTCGATTGATACACTGTTTTTTCTGCACAACTGCAATGTGGGCTTTTCTTAACAAAAAACAGTGCTACGTGCCGGACACTGTGTGCGTGATTGACTATCATGTGGAGTTTTGTGATGTCTAATCTACAATGTATTTGTGTATCATCCTGGAAGTGCTTCATAGCATGTGGACTATTGTTCTTGGACATGATTTTGAAGTGTTTGCATTGATGTCGAATATTCATGGCCTGGTGTTATGTTCAATGATTGATATTGTTACCATTGTTTGATTACGATGTATTTCCCTTATTGAAAATTGCTTCATGTAATATTGATACTTTTTGCCCAAATGTAACTTTTGAAGATATCCCTGTCAGCTTTCGTTGGAAAGTTTGAGAAATAGTTTTTTTTTAAAGGTGACCAGGGTTGTCAGGAATTGTGCCCAGGTTTCTGGTGGTGTTGTATATGTCTATTTGACGCAAAACGTAGACTGCTCGTGCAGGGTATGAAAAAAAATTAAAAAACGAACTGTAGAATCTTGCCCCTGAGCTTAACTGTCCATGAAAACCATGCTGCATGAATGCGTGATGAGCGGTGAACAGACAGCTCAGAATGATTGATTTGTTTCCTGTAGGATGGGTAGTTGAAGCAGTGAAAAAAGACCAAGGATTGTGCAAGGGCACATGCCTTGTAGGTTTTTTCCCTCCCAAAAATATGGGAGGTGTCTTCCATGAATCTGTAATTAGAAGGCCATGGCTGGCCTATATTTATGAACACTCAGATAAGCCATAGTTAAGGAAATGAAAAGAGAAAAAATGATAAACAGGAACATTCTTTAAAGAATTATGATAATCAATATAGTTTTCTTTTTCTTTGCAAAACTTTCGCCCCAGATAGAGTGTAGGCCTAGTTCTATTTGTTTTGTTTTGGTTTTAGTTGAGAGGGGCACACACACAGTTTGTGGTTTGTGGTGCAAGTTGTTGAGAGGTCGCAGAAACTGGAAACTGGAAAAGAAAATGTCATAGGTCTGTGAGGACCAGGAAACTTTGAATAATACGGATCAAATATTTTGTGTATTACTGTGGGCGTGTTCTGAAATATGTCTGTACAGTTTTATGAAAACAAAGTAGATATGAGGCTTGTTATGTATTCCATTCTGAAATCTGTCTATAAAGTTTTGTAAAAACAAAGTGGATGTGAGGCTTGTTGATGCCTTTCATTCTGAAATATGTCTGCATAGTTTTGTGGGAAACAAAAGTGGATGTGAGGTTTGTTACTGTGTTTCATTCTGACATATGTCTGCATAGTTTTGTGAAAACAAAGTGGATGCGAGGCTTGTTTTTTTTTTAAAACAAAGGGAAACTTGTTTTGTCCAACTTGTTGAAGTTGCCCGAGTGTGTGTGTGTGTGTGTGTGTGTGTGTGTGTGTGCAGGCGTGCGTGTGCCTATGTCTGTGTGTCTATGTCTATGTGTGCCGTGTGCGTGTGTGGATTTGCATGCGTGCGTATGTGTTCGATTTTTTTTCAAACATTTTATTTCCTTCTTTAACATAAGCATTTGTTACATCACATCATCAGTCATGATCCATTCACAATGATTTTAGATTAAAAAATGTAGTTGTACATGTATGATTAAAAAAATGTAGTTGTACATGTATTAGCAAGTGAATAGGATTCAGATGAAGAGGTTTTTTTTTTTTTTTTTATATATATCAGAGGAAGACCAATCAAGGCAAAAGGGGACAAGGATAAAATAAATAACAATATAGTATATCCATAACTTTACATACATAGAATTGAAGAAAAAAAAAAAAAAAGAAAAGCAAGCTCAGGCATCCACAGCGTGTGTGTGTGTTTGTTTCTGTGTGTGTGTGTGTGAATATTTGGTGGGTGTCTTATTTGTGAAGGGAGGGATTTCACAGGGGGGGCCCTCGAAAGTGACGTTTTCAATGCATATGTGCACATGCACACACATACATACACACACACACACACTCACACACATGCTCACACACACACACACACACACACACACACACACACACACTCACACACATGCACACACACACACACACACATGTATGCACGCACACACTCGCAGAGACTCACATTTGTATACACAAAGACCTTGATACATCAAGATAAGACTGACATGTTGTCAGTTGTTCTATAGAGAACAAGCTTTACTGTGGTAAGGATATACATGTGAAAGTTAATTTCTGATTAGCAAGCACATGCACACATCTTTCTTGATAGAGAGAGAGAAAGAGAGAGAGTGGGTGAGAGAGAGAGAGAGAGAGAGAGAGAGAGAGGGACAGACAGACAGAGACCAGACAGAGAGAGTGAGAGAGGGGGGGTGGGGGGGTTGAAACTGATTAATGAGTGGAAAACCTTAACTGTTTTTTAAACGAAGGAAAAAGCTGTAATGGAAGGAGTACTTGTATTTGTAAAAAAACAAAAAAAAGTGAAAGTCAGAAAAGCCGGAGGAACAGACAAGTAGGAAAAGAAAAGGTTGATAAAGAAAATGTAAATAGACACTGATGGCCAAAACAGAAAGAAGAATCCAGGCGTTTGAGACCGGGTGCTGAGGAGGAAACTACTCCGCATCTCATACAAAGAACACAAGACTAATGATTATGTGAGGAACCTGGTCACTAACCTAGTTGGGGCCCCACGAACCACTTCTGGCAACCGTCAAATGACGGAAGTGCATGGTTTGGCCACATCATTCGTCACAACACCCTCTCCAAAACCATCCTTCAAGGTACCGTTTGAAGGAGGGCGCAGACGAGGACGGCAGAGAAAGAGCTGGTCCGACAATAAAAGGACTGGACCAAAATGACCATGCCAGATCTCCTCACGACAGCCACCAACAGAAGAGCCTGGAGAGAAATGGCGGCTGCCTCATCATGTCCCCCCAATGACCCCAGCGGTCAGGGAATGACTGACTGACTGAGATAGTGAAGGAAAGAGCAACCAAGAATAAATAGCTGTAACACATACATGAAGTACATAATGAGGAGGGTGATGTCTCCATGGAAAATATTGCGGGCCAGTGCAGCACGGGGTAGATAGGTATATGCTGTTTATGGGTGTTGATGTCAGGTGGGCAGACGGTCCCCTGACTGGCAATTAGATGCATTGTGTGTTCAGAGTTGTCACACTGTATTGCCAAAGCGCCGGGATAGTTTACATGTTCACTGCTGTGTTTGGAAAGCAACTGGTTCTGGTCGGCAATAGCTGATGTCATCCAGATGTTCAGGAATGCACACACCAGGTGTACGGAATTTCTCACCTACATAGATCTTACTGCTCAGCTGACAGTGGAAAGCATGTACAATGTTGTGGGTCCAACAGAAGAATGTACGTTTAAACTTGAAAGAACCACTGGGGCCTTGTAAACTAGTGTCTGACTTAGTGACAGGACGTTTTTGTTTTCAGCTGGATTTTTGAGCAGGATAAGGTACCAGGTGATGTAGGTGTGAACAGGATAAGGTACCGGGTGATGTAGGTGTAAGCAGGATAAGGTACTGGGTGACGCAGGTGTAAGCAGGATAAGGTACCCGGGTGATGCAGGTGTGAGCAGGATAAGGTACCGGGTGACGCAGGAGTAAGCAGGATAAGATACCGGGTGACATAGGTGTAAGCAGGATAAGGTACTGGGTGATGTAGGTGTAAGCAAGATAAGATACCGGGTGACGTAGGTGTGGCAGTTCAGTTTGTAGCGCTTTAGTAGAAATTTGGAGGTTTTTGTCACACCTGAAAATAATTCTCCTATGCAGGTTGAAGACTCACTGCCATGTGCTGGTTGGATTTGAGGGCCCTGCAGAAGGGAAGTGTGGAAGAGGAGGCAGGCGGTGGGTCTGTCTGTCACTTCTGATTTCTTTGTTTCTATTCTGACAACTGTAAACAGAATTCAGTTTAATTTCTACAAAAACGTTGTAATATATTTTAACTTAGGGGCATGATGTTATTCGTCCTCTGCCCTCTCTTTCTACTGATACTGTTTCTGTGCATAGTTTTGTGCACTACGCTATTCAAGGTCTAGATTTTCTACTGCTCTTTGTATATTTTGCATCAATGTCTTGTCATAAGTTCAAAGTTTTTTTTTCATCAGTACTACTGACTATATCTATGCAATGCTGTTCTGTTATGTGTTTAGACTATGAAGTATAACTGAGTCTAATTCCCCCGATACTTGCCCTCTGTGATTAATATTTTACACCTCTGATACATACACTTCTGGGATATTATCCATTTGTTTGTCTGTAGTTAATATTACTGTTAAGATGCCTACACCTGCTATATTATCCAATTGTATGTTTATTACTGGTCTGCCAATTCATTTATCTTTTTTATTATGCATCCGTCTGCTCGTTTCTCATGTCGTTTAGTATCACATCATCATCACCAACATGCATGTATTACTTTCTTTACCATATACTAAATCACTTCTCTGTGTGAGACTGTAAGACACACACACACATACACAAATGAGATGGATAAATGAGGAAATTGACAGAAACATGTCTAGGCATTTCAGAGGAATCTATGCCTACAATGCAGATTCCCACATGTGTTCAGTTGTCATGTCATGGTGCAGACCTCTTCCTGCCGTACCAGCAACGTTTGCATCGGGACAGCCAGGTCCTTCCAGTTGCCTATGGTGGGTCGTCGGATGACGACTTTGATCTGCGCTTTGTGAATGTTGGTCATGACGCCCACAATCTCAAACCTGTCATTTCTGTCAGAAGCAGGATAAACATTGGTTTCTCAATTACCAAACTTACATATCAAATATATTACTGAGAAAAAAAAAAAAAAAATCAAATTCGTGTGCGCAAGCATCTGTGTGTGTGTGTGTGTGTGTGCGTGCATGCATGCACATGCGCCTGTGTGCTTGTGTTTTCGTGTTGCTTACACGCATGTGTGTGTCTGTTTGCTTGTGTGTGCCTGTGTAATAATGCGCTTGCGTGCACGCTTTTGTGTGTGCGAAAGAGAGAGAGAAAAGAGAGAGAGAGAGAGAGAGAGAGAGCAAACGTCTGTTTGTGCATACATGCGTGTGAATATGTGCACGTGCACTCATCTCTGTATGCGTGTGCACCTGTGCGCTGTTTGCTTGTGTTTTTGTGTTGCTTATGCACGGTTTGCTTGTGTATGCCTGTGTAATAATGCATGTGTGTGTGCGACAGAGAGAGAGAGAGAGAGAGAGAGAGAGAGAGAGAGAGACAGAGAGAGAGAGTGCATACATCTGTTTTGTGCATGCGAATATGTGCGCACGCACTCATCTCTGTGTGTGTGTGTGTGTGTGTGTGTGTGCGTGTGTGTGTGCACATGTGTGTGTGCGTGTGTCTTTGTGTATGCACAAAATCAATGATAGTACTGTATCCGTTTGTAAGGATGTCACACTTTGTGTAATGAATGCAACGTTCATCATGTCACAGCAACAAGATGGTGATGGTGATGGTGATGTTGCTTAGAGTCCGGCCAACCGCAGAGGGCCATATCAGGGCTGTCACCATGTTAAAATTAACTCAAGTCATTTAAAAACAATAATTCACACACAGTCTTTAAAACTTATCTTCCGAAAACACACCAGAAATTTTGTTAAAAATCTTTCCTCCGTAATCTTAGATCAGATGAAAAATGTTAAACTCCCCCCAGAAATTCAAAGATCACATCAGGTGGAACATCTCTGAACAAGGTTTTCATTGAGCCTGCTGTAAAGTGTTTATGTCTCACAGCATGCAAGTCCAAGGAATCTAAAAAGATATGTTTTACTGTAATGATACATGACATGGAATGCACTGCGGATCTTTTTCACCTTTTAGAAGATAAGAATGAGTGTAAAATGGGTGGCCTGTATGCAAACAGAACAAAAAACTGTTTATTCTTTACGGCCGCCTCAGAAACATGATAACAACTCTTTCAGGTTTATGCGGATTTTAAATAATTTGTTCTCCATCTGCGAGTCCCCTTCCTCTTGCCAGAAGTCTTTGACATAGGCCTGGGTTTTGGATTTCAGATCAGTGTGAGGAACAGACAATCTGCTCAACTTGTTCTTTGTGGCACTTTTGGCAACCAACCATCATCATCGTCATCATTTCGTTGCCTTGAATGCCACATGGCTGGGAAGCCAAGCAAAAACTGTTATATCCATCTGCAAGAAAACTAGAAACTAAGAAAGAAGCCAAAACGATCTCCAGATGACAGAAAGGCGAGGGTCTCAATAGCTGAACATCTTGATGAGGAACAGGCCACACAGCCAAAGGCATGTTCCTTTGTACCTGTCAAAACACCGACACATGATAACAGAACAAAGGTATGTTCCTTTGAGCCTGTCAAAACACTGACACGTGGTAACAGAACAAAAGTATGTTCCTCTGAATCTGTCAAAACACTGACATGTGGTAACAGAAAAAAGCTAAGCAGGAGAGGTAGAAGAAAAACAAAGAAAGAAGATCGGGAGGAAAAGAATAGAAAATAAGAAAGAGGGGGAGGAAGACAAGGGACGAGGAGGAGGAGAAGAAGAAACCGAAGCAGGAAAAGGAGGAGGTGGAGAAGGAGGTGGAGGAGGAGGTTGATGACAAAATGACGATGATGATGACGACAACAACAACGACGATGATGACGGTGATGATGATCATGGTTATTTGTGACAGAGCAAAAAATGTGACTCACCTGTAGATAACAGGGTTCAAGTTTATAGTAGAACCTCCCCCCTCTCAAATGTCAGGTTGTCATCGCTGCTACCATAATACATCTGATTAAACCAGTCGTCGCCTGGAGCCACGCCCACTAACCCCTCTCTGGTCATCCCCAGGCCCATCCAGTTGCTGTGGTGGTTAAAGTTGTATGGAGCAGCCCACATGAGAACGAAGCGTCGATCGGCCCCCTGCAATTCCCAGGACACAGTGCCCGACACACCTGTAACTGTGCCTTTAGGCTTCCGCACGGCCTGCAGCAAGAGAGAGACTGAGAATGAGAGAAAGGGAGAGTGAGAGAGAGAGACAGAGAGAGAGAAAGAGAGAGACAAAGACATACATACAAATGGATAGACAGACACACACACACACACACAGAATGAGAGGGAGAATCAGAGAGAGACAGAGCATGAGAGAAGAAGAAGAAGAAGAAGAAAAAAAGAAGAAGGATAACAACAACAACAAAGAGAAGAAGAAAAAGGAGGAGGAAGAGGTGGAGCAGGAAGAAGAGGAGGAGGGGAGGAGGAGGAGGAGGAGGAGGAGGAGACCCATTTATGCCTAGCGTCCCTATAGTGGGACGCTATAGTTATTTGCCTTTATTGGCTTAATGTTAAAGATAAGACAACTAAATTGTAATAATTAGTTAAAGGGAAGCACCTTCTATAATTCTAATACACACAAGCGTTATCTCCCTTGGAATGTATTTCCGGTTGTAGGCCATTTGTGATGAACCACACGGTTGAAAACAGTCAAGATGGATCAAAGCAGAAGGTAAGTCAATATCTCTTTTGTCAAACACATTTTTAATGATATTATTGAAGTAAATGTGATACGTAGGATATAAACTAAAACCGTGTGCGATCATGTAAGCTTATTGTTTATAATAGGTAAAATTTATTACGTTTTTTATAGGCGTTCCACTATTGGGACGCTAGGCACAAGCGGGTACAGGTTTTTCATTTCTTGCTAGTGACAGTTTTTTTTTTGTTTTGTGTTTGAAATCAGTCTAAATTGTAACAGTGTGCTGAAATATTTATGTTACACTGTGATTTCGTTTCATGATATGTTATAATTTTTTATGTATATTATATATTTTTCTTATTTCGTTATGTCATTGTTATTAGTTATAGGATTTATAAACAGGCACAGGAGAAAAAAAAAAAAAAAAAAAATGACACATCATGTGTTTTTTTTTATTTCAACTTATCTCTAAAGATGAAATAAAGTCAAACTAATCGAAGAGCTGGATAGCTCAGTCAGTAGAGGGTTCGACTCTTATTCCAAAGGTCAAGGGTTTGAATCCCGGCATTACTGAAACTGGTTCGCTGGTGTCAGGACAGGTGACCAGCTGTCTCTGATCCGCGAAAGTGGCTGAGACATAAAGCACCAAACCAACCAACAGTCACACTAACCTAAATATGTGCATGCTCGACTTCCTGGGTGCTTACTTTATCAAAACGATCTCTGTTTTGCAGACAATACAATGTAAATGAAGTACTGGATATCCTTGAAGCAGACACTGCTTTCCAAACTGCCAATATCTACATGATTCCCCCACCTACTGATGAATTGACGGACGAGGACAGTGGAGATGAAGATGCTGAAATTCACAATCTGAGTGGGCGGCAACTTCAGTCATCATCTGCTTCAGCAAGTCATTTATGCTGACGGAAGACAGATCACCGGTGGTGACAGCACTTAGTCTACTCCCCAAGAGAACGACATGGTCAGTTTTTATAGTTATTTTTCTCACATACCTACCTTCATCTATTCCCCCTCTCCCTCCCTCTCTCCCTCCCTCTCCCGAGAGGAAGAGAAAGAAAGAGAGAGAGAGAGAGAGAGAGAGAGAGAGAGAATGAAGAAAGAAAGATAAAATACTATAATTCAATATCTAAAACGTGTGTGTGTGTGTGTGTGTGTGTGTGTGTGTGCAGGATTCAGATGAACACGCTTCTCTGAACTGGGTAATGTAGAATAAGGAGCAATCTCTTCACAACATGGCAAAAAACAGAGCTGACTCAGAAAGGTTCGCACCTTTCTGGCCATCCTACTTTTATCTGGTTACTGCACACTTCCCGACGCAGAATGTACTGGTCCAATGACATGGACATTCATAATACAGCTGTCACTTCAGCCATGAGCTGAGACAAATTCGAGGAGATCATGAGATACCTCCATGTGAGTGACAACACAATCTTGAAGCTGATGACAAGATGGCCAAAGTCAGACCACTGCTGACCATGCTGAATGAAAGAAGCCTTCGTTACTTTCTAAGACAACAGAATCTCAGCATTGATGAGAGCATGGTCCCGTACTATGGTCGGCATGGCTCAAAACAATTTATAACAGGCAAACCCATCCGATTTGGATTCAAGATGTGGGTCCTTGCTACCCCCTTGGGATATGCTGTCCAATTTGAGCCTACCAAGGGGCGAAAGGAAGGCAAGCTGTTGCAGCCTGCCCTGGTGTGGGAATGGGAGGATCAGCTGTCATCGATCTTGTATCTGAAATCCAAGGACAATATGCTTTCCACCTCACGTTTGACAAACCTCTTCACGTCACTGAAACTCGTGGACTACCTCTCTCTTCCAAAGGCATTGCATGCACAGGAACCATTCGTGCAAATCGGGTTGAAGATTGTCCACTGCGATCTGTGCAGGAGATGAATAAAACTCCAAGGGGCACCTTTGACTACTGCACTGACACAAGCAATGCACTAACCATGGTTCGTTAGAATGACAACAACGTTGTCAATGTAATCTCCAACAGGGGGGGGGGGGGGGGGGGGGGGGGAGTGAATCCTACACAGAAAACAAGGTTTTCCAGGCAAGCCAGGCAGCACGTCAACATTGATCAGCCAGCTCTCATCAACCACTACAAGAAGACCATAGGAGGGATTGATAGGATGGACCAGAACATTGAGAAGTCCTGCGTCCATCCGATCGAAGAAATGGTGGTGGTCCATTTTCTCACTGGATTTGGCCGTTGAGCAAACCTGACACTTGTACCGGGCCGCGCCCCACTGGAGAAGACCCCCCTCCCAGATCTTCTTGCTGTGTGACGAGCGAGCCATTGCCACTATCTGTCTAGATCAGTGAAGCAGCATTGCGTGGGACGTCCATTTGGTCGCCCGGCCCTGCATGACAAGCGACACGATGATGAGTGAACTACATCAATCTGTTGTGACTCCACTATGAGTAAAATGCTCTTTTTGTCCTTTTTGTGTTCAGTTATGTACAATTAATCTGTCAACAACCTAGTCGATAATGCTATTTCATGTTTTGATGCAAAATTCAAGAATACATTTGGCTGAACTATGATTTCAAATGAATTCTGTGTCTTTGTATGTATCATAAAAAACCTGTACCCTCTCGTGCCTAGCGTCCCTATAGTGGGACGGTAGGTTTTATATGTCTAAAACACACAAACCGATTTTAAAAAAATGTAAAACCAGCCTTCAACCTCAATACTTGCAATATTGTACACCCCTGAATACATGAAAACCAAAGGGAAAAAATTCAGGCATATATGGGTAAAATCAACTGTCTTGCAGAAGTATGGAGCAGGCCTCTAACAATGTAGAAAATGTCTGGAATGTCAACACAGAATGTAAATCCAATACTCCTTGTTGAAGATACTGTGGCGACACTGTTCAAATTTGTGCCATGAAATTGCAGACACAAAAGATGCATGCCATCTCCTGGACAACAACGAAAAAAAGATGAAATAAAAGATCAAAGGGAAAAAGAAGTATAAAGAAGGACGTTTACACAAGACATATGACAAAAATACAAGCACTAAGACATGACAGACAGATCGAAGACTGAAAAAAAAACAACAACAAAATGAAAGGAAAGACGGACAGACAGAAGAGAAGTGAATCAACCTCTTTTAACAAGTTCCCTGTTAATTTTTTGCCCCTTACAAAGGCCTCTCTCTTTGACGGTAGTACGGCAGTAGGAGCTGAGGTAACAGCTGGACTGCCAAGCAAGAGCACATTGGGGTACATCAAGGCGTAGCGAGTCCAGTTCTCCACTTGAATGGCGCATGTAATACTGTAGTCAGGAGCTGCCAGATTCTGTGTAGAGTACCAGCCAGAGAAGTCCCCGCAGTGATAACTGAGGAAGCGATCGACGCCACCGAGCTGAGAGTGGCCAGAGCTGGATCGACTGGTGACGTGTTTCCTGTGAAATCAGGCAAGTACAGCCAGCAACAAGACCTAGAATCTTTTCACTCACTGCTAAAAAAATTCATGTTTGTCGATTGTTCGTTTATGTGTTTGCTTGTTGGTTGGTTGTTTAGTTTTTGAGTGCATGATTTCTGATCTGAATTCTTTTTATACTGAAGATCAGAAAAACTGGTTCATGGAACCGGCCGAGATTTCACAGCAGCATCAAATCACTGTATCCTTTCCATTACCTCCCTTCCTTTTCTCATCACACAAGACTTTCCCTCATTCCATTACCTCCCTCATCTCATCTTATCACACAATAGACTTTCCACTCATTCCATTACCTCCCTTCACTCGTCATCTTATCAAACAATAGACTTTCCACTCATTTTCTGGTCTTTTTCCATTTTAGTAGGCACACCTAAACATAAAGAAATACAAAGTATTCATACACACACACACACACACACACACACACACACACACGTTCCCTACCCACACACCCTCACCCCAACAAGAAAGACAGCATGTGTAAATTTCATAATCATGAAACATGTTAAACAAATAAGGAGAGGGAAGAAAACAAATGCTTTAAATTACTGAATTGGCTAATTTTACAGAAAAAAGAGAGAGGGAGTGGGAGGTTGGGGGGATCTGTGAGATAAAGAAAATGGAAATAAAAAATAATGGTGTTAAAGTAAGAAATCCTCTAGGTGCAGCATACAGGGCTCACCAAAGTCCATTCTGAACCAAAAGAAAATGAGATCGCCTGCTCAGAAGCCTTTCGTCTGCTGATTCGGACTCGTCAGTGAGACACAGCTGATATGTCGGTGTGCTCCCTTGGCATGAAATGGAGATATGCCACAGTCTATAATTCTGCGGTGTTCTTATCACCAAGGGTTACTAGAGAGAATCTGATGGCACCCCAAATCAATTAGTGAAGGGTAAAAATAGACCGAGGAGATAATGTTGTAGATAAATAAGTTTAAACTGTGGGAGGAAATGTCTGAGACTATGCTTGAGGATCCATTTTAGGATACAAGGGAGATCAAAAGATGTCAACAGTCAGAGTGGTCAGCTCTACTGTATAATGAACCAAGCTTTGTAACCACATGAATGCTGACAGCAGCCAAGAATCGTTGTATAACAGCCTTGACGTGGATCTCATAAGAGATATATCTCCCACTGACAGACCAAACATGTTACACACAGTCTCAAATCAAGAGGATCTGGTTGTTCAGAATGAAATAAAAAAAGAATGAGAAAACGATCCATATTTCAATAACACCACTATTCAAATGATGCACCAGAGCCGCAAGACACAAAGTACACAGTAGTAAAAAAGAAAAGAATGCGTCTTTTTTATTCATCTTCTACCAATTCAGCACCTAGAAACCATTCTTCTTAACAGATTGCACAATTCATCTCCGGCACATGGATCTGTTTCTCCACTGAATGTCTGTGGAGCTGCTCCTTCAAAACACATGTTTAGATAAGGTTGATTTCATGGACAGTTGTAGGCAAAACATTTACTTGTCACAGTTATCAGATCAGACATGCCTTTTGTTTAGGTTGTGTACTCATCAGTCAAACACTACAATCTCCTTATAAAACCACGACGGTCTCTGCCCGTTACTTCCTACTTCCAAGCGCGTGACACGCTCACAGACATTCCTTACCCATCAACAGAAGGAAAACAGTCACCATCGTCTTCAGTGCTGGGAATGGAACCCTCATCTTGTAAGGCTGCAACCCACAGCACTCACCACTGAACTGTGCTGTACTCTGTGTGTGTGTGTGTGTGTGTGTGTGTGTGTGTGTATGTGTGTGTGTGTGCGTGTGTGTGTGTGTGTATGTACCTGCATGTATGTGTGACTGCGTAAAATGTGTGTGTATGCCTGTGTGCATGCGCATGTTCATGCATCTGTTTGCTTGTGTGCGAGTTTCTCTCTGTGTATGTGTTACACTCTCTTTCACTGTGTGTGTGTGTGTGTGTGTGTGTGTGCGCACGCGCGCGCGTGCATGTTTCTCTCTCTCTATATACAAGAACAAGAACATATTTTACTGCCATATGAAAACTAGAGGTTTTGTGGGGCACAGATATCAAATTAAGACATTCAATTAAACTAATCCCAACATCATCACATCTTGCAACATAACATTAGTAGCAGAGAGAAAAAGCATAGTGTGTATCAGAGTCTGATTAATTTTCTGTCTCCGAAGGGAAAAAAACACAACAGGAATATATACTGGGCAATTATAGGTTGGAAAGCAGTTCAATAACAAGAGCTTCAAGGATTTTGTCAGTTCAGTTCAGTTCAGTTGCGACATAAATTGCCTCAAGGCTTTTAGTGCCCCAATCATCTTATTTATATAAATAGATAGTGGTTGCATATTGCATGCATACGCTCAGGATTTATTTTACTCTATTCTGTCAATCAAAATTAATTTTTTTAATATTTAACTTTGTGTTAGTATCCAGAAGGTTTTAAAAGTATTCAATCTTTTGCTTTTTTAATGTGTGCAGGTAGTTTCTTCCAACATGGTGCCACTCTGTTACTAAAGAAAATTTTTCTAATATTAGTGCGACAATATTTGATTTGGATTTTGTTTGCAGAATTTCTTGTAATTTGATTAGAGGTTAGTTGAAATTTTTTTTCTTAAATTTGCACTGTTAAGTCCCTTAAATAGCTTGTAAGTCTCAATCAAGTCTAAATCAAGTCTCCCCTTATTTGTCGGAACTTCAATGATGGTAAATTTAACCTTCGCAATCTATCTGCATAGCTTATATGTTTAACCTTTTTAATTAACAAGGTGGCTCTTCTTTGCACTCTCTCAATACTCGCTGACTGCCTTGTTAAATAAGGGCACCATATCACATTTCCATACTCCAGGTGACTTATACTATTGTAAAAACTTAGTATGTCAGTTACAGTTGCAAACCCCCAATCAATGGGTACCAGTCGTTCGCTTACTGATTTATTAAATAACACACTCAAAGGTACAGCTGATTCTTCACATAACTCCTTTAATACTCTAGCTGGTAAACCATCTGGACCATCTGGCGCTGTCAATTTCAGGAACATTTTCAATATTTTCATGTATGAAACATTTGAACATTTTCAATATTTTCATGTATGAATACACTAGAAAAGTATTTACCACCTCGGCCTTATCATTATCACTAACTGCAATATTACCATCTTCTGTTCTCAATGGACTAATTGAAGAGTTGACATTTAATTTTGAGCGGACATATTTCCAGAAGCATTTAGGATTCTTCTTACTATTTTTTGCAGTTTCATGCCCATAGTCCCTTTTTGCTTTCCTCACCTCTCTAGAACATTCATCTCTCAATTTAATATAATTTTAGTAATCTATACCATCTTGTGTGATCAAAAATCTTTTATACCTTTGTCATCTTAGTCTGTGGTGGAAAATCTGTTTTTGCGATCCTTGTCATCAGGTCATAAAGCTGTTGGTCAAATAATTTGCAGTAAGTGAGAAAATGTAGTTCGTCCTCAACAACGTGGCATGTCGTGCATAATCTGTCTTCTCTGTCAGTGTTGGTATAACTGACCCTCTCAATTTGGAGTTCATGGGAGCTTATTTGTAATCTAGTTAGTGCTCGTCTGCAATCTGTGTCAATGCGTTGCTCCAAATAAGCTATTTGTATTCGGTAGCAACTGTAGCATAAAATTTGAGCTTGTGTGTGCTTTCGTTCTTTTTTGTTCTTCCAGATGTCAACAGAAAATGTTTCCAACTTCACATTGATTAGAAACTTCTGGCAAGTCACACCAAATGTGCCCTGATTTTCCCAGACATGCTGTATTCCTATCGCTGACAAGGTTTGCTGTATAAACTTCGTCCATTTGCTTTCTTCAGTATCCTGAGAGATCACTGACTGATAAATCTGTTATTGATAAGAGTAACAAGTGTTATAGGGTACATTTTGTGTTAGACTGGCACTAAGCATACGTTATACTCAGACCCGCTATCCTTCACTCTGTGTGCATTCAATTGCTGTGACATCATTCTCCCATTCATGCATGACAGCTATGTAGCTGTTCTCACAATACACACATGTTTGTCTGTGGCTTGGGGTGATGGCGATAGGACTACTCCAGTTTGAAACTGGACCAGTCAAGTACAGGCCTTCTTGATATGACAAAGGAGAAAACTGTAGGCCCGACAGGGGCCTCATAGACAGTACCATTCAAATTGTCTTTCCATTCTCTTTGAAAGCCTGAAGTCACAAGCCAGCATCATGACGACAGAAAAGAGCCTCTGCCTCTGACAGGGCTGTGAGCTGCCCTCTTGGTTACATTAAAGTACCAAAAACTCAATCCATGTGACCTTGCTGTGATGCATGGGCGTGTGTGTGTGTGTGTGTGTGTGTGTGTGTGTGTGTGTGTGTGTGTGCTTTGATGATATGACTCAGTGGATAAGAGTCGGGAACATTAGCAGCAACAGCCCTACACAGTTAGCATCCACACAGCCCTACACAGTGCTATAAATCCTCTGACCAAAGCCCTGCACAGTGCTATAAATCCTCCATCGCCTAACCAAACCAAAGCCCTACACAGTGCTATAAATCCTCCATCACTGACCAAAGCCCCACACAGTGCTATAAATCCTCCGTCACCTGATCAAAGCCCCACACAGTGCTATAAATCCTTCATCACCTGACCAAAGCCCCACACAGTGCTATAAATTCTCCCTCCTCACCTGACCAAAACCCCCACACAGATAGGAGACTACAGACTCCAACAACGTGGAGCACATTTCCATGAATACAATTTTTTGGTAAGCTTGCAGATCTTTTGGACAAGACTATAGATCAGCGACCAGTGTGTGGCAAAGACATAGTTCTCACACAAAACAAACAAACAAAAAAAAAAACAACTAACCAGATGCCTATTATGCAGCTGAATGGGGCTATACCTGTAATGTTTCTTTGCATCCAATAATACACAATCTAGAGGAGTTGCAATATTGTTTAAAAACAGTTTTGACTTCAAGGAAAAAACAGTCCACAAGGGCCAAGATGGCAATTTCATAATGGTTTTAATTTTTACCATGGATAAAGATCTACTGCTTGTTAATCTATACAGTCCAAACAGAGACACTCCAAAATTTTATGGAGATATTACATCAGCAAACTGGGTCACAGGAATATAATTATAGGTGGTGACTGGAATTTAGTTATGGACCCAAATTTAGATTTATGATAATTATAAACATGTGAACAATCAAAATGCTAAAGAAAGAGTGGAAGAATTGATGTTAAATTTAGAGCTAACAGACATATGGAGAGACTTAAATGGAGAAAGCAGAAGATTTACTTGCCAAAGAACAAATCCACTACAACAAAGTTGACTTGATTTTTCTGTTGTTTCAGAAACAATCGTACAATATTTCTTTTTCAAAATGGAGCGACTGATGGCAGAGAACGAAGCAATATTTAGGAAGAGAGTGGGGGTTACTTGCAGCCAAGGACATTGACAAACAAAGTACAGGACAAGACACGATGCATTTCGATCTCTTGGGTCTTCTTCAAGTATAAAAAAAAAAAAAAAAAAAAAAAAAAAAAAAAAAAAAAAAAAGAAAAAAAAGATAGACCACATTTAACATTTAGGACAGTACAAAGAAAGAACGAAGAGAGACTTATCTGATGTCCATGTGGTGTGCTGTGAAGAATGGCCGACAGAAGGAAATGACAGAGGGGATTATGGGGAGAGGAAAAGGAGGGGGGGGGGGGGGGGGGGGGGGGTTGCGTGAAGGGAGGGGGATGAATGAGGCAGTGGAGTGGTGTGTGTGGTTAGTTTAGTGGGATGGTGTGGTATATGTGACGGTTGTGGTTAAGGTGGAATGATAGTAATGCTAAGGGGGGGGGGGGGGGGGGGGGGGGGGAGTTTGGGGTAGTTTGAAATATATATATATAAATATATATTTTAAAAATAGGATCGATCCTATTTTTAACAGATGTTGCTCCCCAAGGGATCGAGCATTTTAAGAATTTTATTAGGCATTTTAGTGGTATTCTTGATATATATATACATATGTGTATATATATATATATATATATATATATAGATAGATAGTAGATATAGATATAGAAGGGATGGTAATAGTAATAATAGTAGTGATAGTAATCATAACAAATAAGTAGAAGAATAAAATGAGACTAACTGTAATTAAAGGGAAGGGTGAAGGTGGGGAGTAGGGTAGGGTGTGTGTGTGTGTGGGGGGGGGGGGGGGGGGCAAGAGAAGGAGGGCTCATATATCTCCATCCACAATGAGGAGGGGGGGTGGGTGGGGTGGGGTTCATACAAATAGTGCTGTTGAGAAAGTAAACAATGCTGTGGGATGATGTTCATTGTAACTGGTGCAATAATGTGTTGGCGTTAATGTGCAGATGTCGGTTGAGAAGAGATAGCAATGCTCAATGAGAAACAGGGTATCATGTGTTACACTCACACACACATGCACTCACACTTTTACACACATATACACACACACACACACGAAAAAAAAAAAAAAGGGGGGGGGGGGGGGGGGGGGGGGGAGAAGAGCCACATGTAAACAGTATTATGGGCGAGTTAGGATTGTAATAATTGTCACTTATTCACACACGCACATACACATATACGTATATGTGTGTATATATATATATATATATATATATATGTTTAAGATAAGGTATTTAAAAGGAAGTTTTAAAACTACAATATTTTTTTCGAGCGCTTGCTCTCTCCACAGTCTATATATACATATAATATAATATAAATTTATATGGCAGAAAAAATTTAGCATTAGAAATGCGCTTGAAAAAGTAAAGAGAAAAATCATGGAGGCTGAACATGAAGAGGGTGGCCTTAGCATGATAAACGATATTATTTCAAAAACATCTGCATTTACAATGGGTCGGAAAACTTTTTGAAGCCACAGATCAAAAACTGGATGATAATACCGAGGTGGCATCTAGATAAACTCGCTAAACATAACATTTTTTCTTATCAACACTAAATCTAATCCCTTTAAGGGATTGGACAGAATTGATAATGAATTTTGGAAGGAAATCATAACCACCTACCTAGACAATAAACATACTAAAAGGGCAGAAGAAATAAGCCGCACCAATTATCTGAATGAATTGTTATTCAACAACTCACTGATAAATTACAAAAATAAAACACTTTTTTTGAGAGATGGCAAAGGAAAGGTATTGATCAAGTCAAACACATAATCCACCACACAGAAAAGAGAATACTTTCCTTAGAAGAAATACTTACACTAATTGAACAAGACAGGGCAAATACAATGTTAGAATATAACATTCTTGTTAACTCTATCCCTAAACACTGGTTTCAGTGGATTATGACTAGGGTAGAAGAACAAGACACCAAGAAATGTGATGCAAGCCAATATAATAAAAAGCCTAAAATAATCAAGAAATTATTACAAACTAAAAAACAACCAGAAATTCCATGTACCTTTTATTTTTGGCGCAGAAAACTTGGATTTCATCTGGATGAAACATTATGGTGTTGAGCAAGAGAGGTAACAAAAGAAACAAGATTAAGAGTTTTACACTGGAAGATACTTCATAATATCTACCCTACAAATATTGTTCTTCATAAAATGACAGTAAAAAGAAAGTAACAAGTGTTCTTACTGTTGTGATACTGTTGATTACATGGAGCATTTTTTCCATGAGTGCCCGGTAGCACGCAGCTTCTGGAGGTTTATCGAAAAGAAGATTTGTCTAAAAACAAACATTAAGTTGAAATTATCTGTGACTGACGTACGGTTTGGCATCACAATCTCTCTGCACTGCAAAAAAAATACACCAATATATAAATTATATTATTTGATTAGTAAAATGTGCATTAGTATTTTCAAAAAGACAGAATCTGCATTGCCTCTACAGTCTATTTTTGAACGACAACTGAATCTATGCAACATATAGAAACTAACAGAATATTGTTCAACCCGTTACAAATTTACTTCGCAAACAAAACATATAAACAAAAACAGAACCTATCAGAGTGATAAAAAGATACAGATAAAGATAAGGTATCATTAAACTCATAATTATGAGCCCAGGATATACTTGATTACACGTTTGCTGATTTTTCTGTAAATAGAAACGTTGGTGATTGTGATGTGTTGGTGATTCAGGGCACGGTGGCGCACGCGCGTTCACAGTTACCGTCTCACTTCTTGGATTTCCCATTGTCTTCCTTGTGGATTTTTTTTCGCAGAGAACATAACAACTTGCGGGACAAGTGAACTGCTGCCGCCCCTCTCCCGCTCCGCCCTGCCCCGCCCCGCCCCCCTCCCCTCCGCGGCTCGCCTCTTTTCCCCTCTTTCCATCTCCTCGATTTGGTTCGCTCTCTCACCGGGCATCGTCCGTGACTTTCGTTTTCATTCCTCTCTGCAGGACAGCTTTGGGTGTAATATCCATAACTGCGGGGGTAGCGTGTTCGTGTGTGTGTGTGTGTGTGTGTGTGTGTGTGGGATGTGTGGGATTGGGAGGGAATGAAGAAAAGGGAAATAACAAAATTTGTGTTCATTTGTATCATTACACAGTTTTCTACTATATATCATATTTATTAATCACCTGCACATCTAATGCAATATTACAGCTCATGCTCTGGGCTTTCTTCATGCCTTCCTTATGGACCATTTCGTTTCGCTATAAGGCTGACCTGATTGGGGAATAGCCAATTGGTAGGACGATTCGTAAACAGTTTGAGTGTCAGTCTCTCTCTCTCTCTCTTCTTTCTTTCTTTCTCTCTATATGGGAAAAACTGAAAGAAAGGATACTTAAAAGACATGTTTTTTTGTTTTTTGCTTCAATTTTATTGTTCTCTTTGTATAAGCAACACATAATCAGAGTGAAAGTGCCAATACACCACACATTAGAACAATAAAAATCCCAGACATTTTGTATCAAACATCAGAACACTAAAATCATCAAGACTATGTCCATTTGTAAGAGAACATACAGACTACGCATGATGTGTAAGGGACTGGTTGGAGGAAAAAAAATGTATAACTTAAAAAAAAAAAAAAAGAAAAAAAACCTTTGAGGAAAAAAAGATACTTTTTTTTTGTCATAAACCTCTGCGCCACCTCAGAGGCAGTGCACCCATGCCGCTCATTCTGACACCCCGTCCACAACAACAGCCCCCGGTCGGCCCCGCCATAGCCCCAGCAATCCACAGGGAGCAATCAACGTCAAGTCATCAAAAGGCAACCCACCGGGGGAGACACTGCACTGCTGCCGAGTCACTCTGGTGGTGTGTTCAGTGGTGCCTGTTCTGATCTAACATACGCAGGACACCACATACTAACCCCCTGACTGACGACAATAATTGCTTAGTCGCGGAGCCGGCGTGAGTAAGCTCTCCCTCCGGAGGGCGCCACCATGTCCGTCCAACGACAGCCCCCATGGACTCGCCAATACCTGTGACTCCGACGGAACCAAACCAAGACGTGGAGAGGACATTGAAATTGAGGTCACCATAAGAGCAGGGCATGAAGGGCCACAGAATCTGAGACATTTTTTTTTTATATGCTGATTGATGAGATGAGTATGATTAAGATGATGCTACAGATTTCCATTTCGGTCTGAGACTGCATGACAGGGCTGTACTCTACGCTTCTTTTCATAATATATCCCAGTGTCAACCAGGCCCGAGAGAGATACAGGCACCTGCAGTGTTGGTCAGGAAATTTGAGCAACATTCTCAGAAACGCATCCATTAAGTGGATGAAACTCGACTGTGTGGTCCCAGTATTTCCAACTGAGTCCACAGCAAACTCAACTCTGGGTAGGAGCCGGTCGGGGGCAGAAAAACCCACATGACTCTGATGGGATTCAAACCCATGACCTCCCAGCAGGAGTCCGCGACGCTAATCACTTCACCACAGCGGCTGGTGATAAGACTTATTTATGACCTTATTCACTATCTAAACATTACAAATCGTCTTGGATTGTTACTATGTATTCACTCTGAGAAAGTTTTTGACATGTTAGACTGGAATTTTATGATGAAAACCTTGAAAGCTTTCGGATTTGGCCAAACTATTTGCCAGTGGATATTGCCGTTTTATAGAAATATTAAATCCATAATAATTGTAAATGGTCATGTTCATCTAGGTTTAAAGTTGAGAGGGTGTAGACGAGGTGACCCCGTTTCAACATATCTGTTTGTAATCTGCGTAGAAATACTTGCTACTATGATAAGAGAAAATAATGTGATTAAAGGTATAAGAATAAACAATAATCAGCATAAAACAGCTCAGTTTGCAGATGATACTCAGATGATGACCAAGGGTGATGCGACTTCTTTTGAGGCAATCACTGAAGCGATCAGTGTATTTAGCTGTAAGTCTGGTTTATGTATGACAGCAAAATGCAAGCAGTATGGATAGTTAGTAAGAAAAGGTCAAAAGTAAAACATTTACCACATTTGAAGATCAGTTCGATCCACCAAAATTTAAAATTTTAGGCGTATAGTTTTCAGTAGAGCTAAATAACTGTGAGGAAATGAGTTATAATGAAAAATTTTCAGAAATAAAAAGGCTATTTCACATCTGGATTAAGAGGTCTATAACTCCACTTGGCAGAATCATTGTCTTGAAAAGTTTAATCCTTTCCAAAATAACACACCTATGGTTACTCTTGCCAAATTGCCAGATGACTTTATAAACCATTTACAAAGTATGTGCTTCAAATTCATCTGGAAAAGGAAACATGACAGAATCAGTAGAAAAACGGTAATGAAGAGCGTAAAAAAAAGGAGGATTAGGCCTACTTGATATCAAAAAGTTTATAAGCGGCCTGAAACAGATTTGGATACAAAAACTGATACAGAATACACAAAAGTGGAAAGGTATCATATCTGCTTTATTCCCTGTCGCAGATAACATCAGCATATACAGGGCATCTTTCCCAATGACTGTCAATGTAAATCACTTCTGGAAACATACATTTGAAGCATATAAAGAATTCTTTTGAAAGATGTGTTTCGAAAGAGCTGATGAAACTACTGCAGAACCTCAATTTTACAATGATTAGATTAAGATGGGAAACCTAGCCATCTCTTATAAACACTGGATCGACAGAGGCATGTATCGAATACATCATCTGCTGTGTGAAAACGGTACCTTTCTTACCTTCGAAGAATTCAGACGACAATATAATCTGAAGACAACTTTCTGACTTATACAGGATGTGTAAATGTGGTAAAGTAACATGTTAGAAACGTGGAATTACTGTTCAGTCCAGTAAAGCCAAAGAGAGCATAAAAGCACTTGATATAATCCTGATAATGAATACTTATATAGCGCCTATTCTCGGCTAGACGCCAAGCTCTAAGCGCTTTACAATCAACAATCGTTTACACGACGGGCTGCCTACCTGGGTAGTGCCGACTGAAGAGCTGCCAGCTGGTGCTTCAGTCAGTCATTTCCCATGTCATCCAGTCAGTATCGTTCAATATCGATCACTCATTTTCCTTACTTCCCTCATTCTTTCCATTTCTCACTCAGGGTGCATGCTATATGTAATGTGTCATCCATACCAACGGCCAAACTGGCCTACTCTCTTCCGAATGTTGGTGATGGGATTTTACGTGTGTGCAAGATGTTATGCGTGCGTTCACACACGGAACCTCGGTCGGTTTATAGTCTCAATCCTGTCTATACTGAAAAGAACAAAACGATATTATGATATTCTCAATGATGATGAATGGGTACCTAATGCTGTCAAAAATGAAATAACGTATTTACAATAAATTTAAACAGGAAGACTGTTTTTCATAGAACACATAAAATACAAGAAGCAAAACTTAAATGGTTCAAAATTAGGATAATCCACAGAATCATTGCAACAAATGTATTCCTTAAAAGAATGGGGGTTACCAATGTTGAAAAATGCAGCTTTTGCGAAACAGAAAACGAGACCATTCCCCACTTATTCTGGCAGTGTGAAATTGTACACAAATTTTGGAAAAGCCTAGAAACTAGCTTTTAATCAAAAATGCAAATGTGCACAAGAGAAAAAAGTGGATAAGTCAACTGTTTCGCTTGGATTTTCACAAAATCACGAATCAGATGAGATTTTTTACTTCATTGTCTTGCTTGCCAAGCTCTTTATATACCATTGCAAAATGAACAAAAGTCGGCCATCTCTTACTCTGTATCTAGTGCAACTCCGTTATCGATACAAAATAGAGAAACCTTATCTCACGTCAACATGGATTATGCCAATTTTCGTTCTAGATGGAAATGCTATGAACCTCTTATTGATGAAAACAATTGATTCCAGTGGAGAATGTTACATGTACT
This sequence comes from Conus betulinus, assembly GCA_016801955.1. NCBI lineage: Eukaryota > Metazoa > Mollusca > Gastropoda > Neogastropoda > Conidae > Conus > Conus betulinus. The sequence continues at coordinate 36,341 of JADBJO010009174.1, forward strand.
ATGAACATCTATGTATTATTCTATACTTTTTCATTTAGAGCACGCTAAGAATGAAAGATCAAGTCTATATGAATTTTTTTTGTATGTTGTGCAACATGACAACTTCATCTTCTTCTACCCTGTAGTCTGTGCTGTGCATGTAAGACATATTAGAAAGCCACATTTCTGTCAAAGCTGCGGTTGTTTGGCGTTAGGTATAACATAGTGACATATAATGTCTTCTTTTTGTTCGTTTGCTTTTTTTTTTTCTCTTATGGTCACATGTGCTTCTGATCTTTTCTCTCTCTCTCTCTGTCCGTCTTGTGTGTGTGTGTGTGTGTGTGTGTATGTGTATGTGTGTGTGTGTGTGTGTGTGTGTGTGTGTGTGTGTGCATAGTTTCATATTTTGTTGGCTTTGGTACAGCTGGTTGTTCCTATTTCTTTTCATTATGTCCTCTTTTTCAATCATATGTATGCGATTCAATGGCAGATGATTATGTAACTGTTCACTTTAACAACAAACAAAAAAACCCTCTCAGGAACCAGGGAATTTTTCATCTAAAATACCAGAATATTAAAAGTGGCATGCAACTGTCCATTTGTAGGAGAATTTGCAGACCATATATGGTAAGCGAGTTCAAGTTCAAATGAAAGATAGACTGAAAAAACAAGATTAAAAAAACAAAACAAAAAAAACAAAACAAAAAAAAAAAACGAAAAATAGTTGGGATGAATGCTCCAGTTAGCACAATTTTAAAGTCTAAAAATTACAGGCTTAAGCAGCCCTATCCTCTGAATTAAGAAGAAAAAAACAGAAAAAGAAAATACAGCAGTTGGCCCTTGCAAAAATAACAGCTAAAACAACAACGACTGCAAAATAATACATAAGGTAAAACGGGAGATAGGGTGTGTGTGCGGGTGTGGGTGCGCATGCTTGTGTGTGTGTGTGTGTGTGTGTGTGTGTGTGTGTGTGTGTGCGTGTGTAAGGGAAGGTGTGGCTGATGGGGCATGAATGATGAAAATAGCATCCTACACAGGTAATGAAGGGAAAGCAGTATAAGTACAAACTGAACAGCATGCCATTACCATAACATTGTATTACAAGCATACATGTTCCTTCATTCAGTTTTGGTTACACGTCATAGTGCAGCACTTGCAATCCAATCCCATCCAGCACACTAACACAGTACAATAAATGTAAGAAAGAGTCAGCCTCACCCTTCCAAGTCTGCGCTGAGATGACGGCAGGGTCGACTGAAGGCAGCGGTCAGGGAGACGGAGAGAGTAGATGACACGTCAGCAGGCGCAGTGTAGATGGCTTGGAAGCTCGCTTCTGCCCACTATTTATTCATCTTCATTCACTTCACCTTCCTCACCATAACAAACAAGGAGGGAGGTGGGTAGAGAGAGAAAGAGAGAGAGAGAGAGAGAGAGAGAGAGAGAGAGAGAGAGAGAGAGAGAGAGAGAGAGGGGGGCAAAGATGGGGGATAGGCTGAGAGATGGGGGATGGTTATGGACCTTCCACGTCAACACGTCAACAGCTGTCTAAAAAACAAAATCTCTCTCTCTCCCCCCTCTGGACAGGGATTAAAGAGCAGAGGCAAACAAGTGGTGTGTGTTTGTGTGTTTGTGTTTGTGTTTGTGTGTATGTGTGTGTGTGATCACGCACATGCGCATGTGTGTGTGAGCGAGCATATGAATGCAGATGTCTGTAATAGATATCCACACCTGAGTGTGTGGATGGAGGGATGGGGGAAGAGATGTTAAGGGCTGGATAGAGATGGGTCCCTTGGTCATGTGTAGGCGTGTTTGGCGTTACTGCTCATGAAATCAAAGTAAAAAATGTCACATGCACTGCATTTCATTGTTTACATGTGTTGTAGCTGTAGCTCCTACGACTGGGCTTCCATCTGCCATCCTTGTAGAGTATTGTGATCATCACTGATTGTGTTTTTAAACGAGTTAATACACTATAACACACCATCCTCTTATTTGACTGCATGGAAAAATACTGGAATCGAAAAATAATGACAGATATAATACATTCAAATGAAACTAGAAAATTTAACATGAACTAAAGTTAGCATGAAACAAAAACAAAATCCCACCCATTTGAATGTACAATTGCAACGCAGTTAACTAACGTTTTTCAAAAGCAATGGAAGAAATGGATGAGTCAGTCAGCAACAGAAAATGCCAAATGTTCACTCTACAGAGCAACGTTTTAAGTGCAGTTGCTGAGGCAGGTCAAGGAAAACCCAATAGATTTTGTATGATAAAACAAAAGGAGGAAATACGTAAGATTCTGTGTTATCGGTGAGGGAATACATACGATTCTGTGCTATCGGTTTATGGTGAAGAGATTTACATCGTGAAATGTACAAACCTTATTAACACTTGCAGTATCCTAGAAAGTCTTTAGTGCTGAGGATATTGGCGGGGAAATCTCCCACTGCCTGTACAGTACTCTGAATGGCATGCACCTCAAATAGCTTCCCCCCCCCCCCCCCCCCCCCCCCCCCCCCCCCCCCCCCCCACCCCCTTGTTTTACCGACAGGAAGAAGGGCGAGTGTGGGAAGGGCGAGGGTGGGTCGTTGGTACCTTCCTTTGGGTGGATGGAGCTAATATACCTAGTCCTGTACTCTGTCTGTGTCCTTGGCGGTAACTAACCCCCTCTCTTTTCAAATCCTGCACTTCTTGGTTAAAGCAGCTTGTAGGCCTAAAGGATTATCGTGGAGTTCTCTGGTTAGAGCAGCTTGTAGGCCTTAAGGATTATCGTGGAGTTCTCTTTGTTAGAGCAGCTTGTAGGCCTTAAGGATTATCGTGGAGTTCTCTTGGTTAGAGCAGCTGCCAGGCCTAAAGGATTACCGTGGAGTTCTCTTGGTTAGAGCAACTGCCAGGCCTAAAGAATTATCATGGAGTTTGGGCAACCCATGGTCCTCATACACCTTTTGATTGGGATTGGCCAACTCCATTCCCTTCCTTTTCTCCAAGCCCATGGGTGATGTGTTACGGTGGCAGACATACAATGGCAGTGGAAGCCACTAGTCATGGACTGCACCAGGCTGTCATTGTTTTCTGACCACCTTGGCGACATAGCAGTCCTCTTGACGGTTAGAACTGCATCCCCCCCCCCCCCCCCCCCCCCTTCCCCCCCACACCTTTCCTTGTGGGGGAACTATCGAACTATAAAAAAGGTGACCCAAAGAAAGTTTATCTCAACCGATCTTGTCAGCATCCTGCATGTGACTGCAAATGTACAATTGCAGTCGCAAGTTGAAAGCAAATTCGACAAAGGATTCAAGATCCACCCACAGTTCAGTTCAGTTCAGTTCACTTGGGACTATAGATAGCCTCACAGCTTTTAGTGTCCCAATCATCTTATTTATATAATAAACAGTGGTTGCATAATGCATGCATATGCTCAGGATATATTTTACTCTATTCTATCATCAAATTGGAATTTTAACATATTTAACTCTGCATTAGTATCCAGAAGGTTTTTAAAAGCATTCAAATATTTTGCTTTTTTAACATGTGCAGGAAGTTTGTTCCAATATGGTGCCACTCTGTTACTGAAAGAAAATTTTCTAATATTAGTGCGACAATATTTAATTTGGATTTTGTTATCAGAATTTCTTGTAATTTGATTAGAGTTAGTTGAAAAAATCTTTAAAATTTGCACGGTTAAGTCCCTTATATAGCTTGTAAGTCTCAATCAAGTCTCCCCTTATTCGTCGGAACTTTAACGATGGTAATTTAACCTTCTCAATCTATCTGCATAGCTTATATGTTTAAACTCCTTAATTAACAAGGTAGCTCTTTTTTGCACTTTCTCATATTCGCTGATTGCCTTTTTAAGTAAGAGCACCATATCACATTTCCAAACTCCAGGTGGGGTCTAACTAATGCCTTATATAGTATTGTAAAAACTTCAGCATCCAAAAATGAAAAAGACCGACTAATTATATACCAAGCATTTTGCTAGCTTCATCATTGGACTGTTTATGTGTGCTTCCTCATCTTGTAACTTAAGATGGTTACTGACACAATCATATATTTTCGTGTCATCTGCAAATATTTCACATGTACTGATTACACATTATAAAAACTGTGAACAGAATAGGTCCAAGAATACTTCTGTGGAATACCGCTTAAAACATCTATACTTGAAGAATAACTATTTCCAACTCTCACCCTTTGGACTCGATAAAAAGAAAGCTCTTAATCCAATTGCATACATTCCCATTTATACCATAACCTTCTGATTTTTTTAACAATTGGTAGTGGGGCACAGAGTCAAAGGCTTTTCTAAAATCCAAGTAAATTACGTCAAAATCAAGCCCATCATCGATCATATTTGTAAAATCTTCTATTACTTCTAAAAGTTGTGTCATACAAGATTTACCCTGTCGAAACCCATGTTGGCAATCTGAATATAAGAAAAATCATTCATATGGTTTACTATTGCATCTCTCACAAATGACTCCAGCACTCTGCAAAGGATGCAAGTCAAACTTACAGGGCGATAATTTCCTGGGTCACACTTGGTGCCTTTTTTAAATATAGCAGTTACAGTTGCAAACCTCCAATCATTGGGTACCGCTCCTTCACTTATTGATTTGTTGAATAACACACACAAAGGTACTGCTAGTTTCTTCACATAACTCCTTTAATACTCTAGCTGGTAAACCGTCTGGACCAAAAGCTTTAGTGACATCCAATTTACTTAATTTTTCTTTTACCACTACTGGTGTAGTGACATCACACAGAATTTTTTCCATCAGATATAGAGGCGCTGTCGATTTCAAGAACATTTTCAATATTTTCATGCATGAGTACACTAGAAAGAATTTATTTAGCATCACCGCTTTATCATTATCACTAACTGCAATATTACCATCTTTTCTCAGTGGGCTAATTGCAGAGTTGATGTTCACTTTTGAGCGACATATTTCCAGAAGCATTTAGGATTCTTGCTACTTTTTGCAATTTTATGCTCATAGTCCCTTTTCACTTTTCTCACCTCTCTAGAACATTCATTTCTCAATTTAATATAATTGAGAAAGGAAAAGCTCTTTGCATGTTAGAGCCTGGGGCATCAAAACTTTCTTGGACAGAAAGAACTGACAGACCAGAACGTTGAATGCCGAAGAAATAAATCCATGTCAGCCATGTATCTACTCTTTGACCACAAACGAAATGTCATGCAGCATTATCTCTTCATACTGCCCCAGATGCATGCTGGCTTTCACCACTTGAATCATTTTGTCTTGCAGACAATCATAATACATGATGATAAACAATAGCAACTTAATATTGCCACGGGTGTATGATAGCTTTTTCACACACTTGAATCATACTGTCTTGCAGACAATCTTAATAAATGTCAAATTGTTAGTGGCAAACAATAGCAAAGAAACATCTGTACGCTCTTGTAACTCTTAAACGTACACTTGAACAACAACAAATATCTTAAATGAATGTACGCTGTTGTGATTAAGAAACCTTTGATATTTCCCCTCCCAAAATGACAAAAAAATATACAGAAAAAGGGGGGGGAAAAAACCCAGACAACAGTACTGCAAGCCAGAAACAGAACAACAAAACACTGGCGCATACAAGCACTTGAAATGTACATATCATCAGACAGAACAACAAAGCCCAGACATTACAGATCCATACTGTCTCGTCTGTAAGTCAACACAGACGCACACATGTTTAAGCACTTGGTGTACCTGGTCTATTCATGGATCATGAGGCCAATTATTAATGTTTCAAAATGAAGAAAAAAAGAAACACAAAGAAAAGAATGAAAACTGACGAAAATAGAGGAGAAGCAGGAAAAACAAAAAGAGAACGGTAACTATTACAGGTTTCCAAGGGCTGGACATGAGCAAAAAAAAAAAAAAGAGAACGGTAACTATTACAGGGTTCCCAAGGGTTGGACATGAAGCAAAAAAGGACCTTTTAAGGACCTAAGGTCATTTTAAAAGGACTGTCACCTGCATGACTTAATAGTATAAACTGCAGAAAGAAATCTATCTTCCGCCCAGTTACTTCACAGCCTGTGCGACTTAATAGTATAAACTGCAGAAAGAAATCTATCTTCCACCCAGTTACTTCACAGCCTGTGCGAAAGGCATTACGCACAGTGTGTAGGCCACAGCTTCCAACATGCAACAAGGAATCCTCATGGTTGTTTCTGAGGTCACAGTTGATGGTGTTAAGACTGTCGAGTTCACGTTGGGTCATCCATGCAATACTGTAAAAATACTGTAAAAAGTCACTCTTTTTCAGATTAAAATCTTTGAAGACTGACTGAATCTTGCCTGTCATGTCCTTTCCCTTAGCATGGCCCCAAAACTCTGATGTCAAATAATGCGATTTCACAACAGAATCCTGCCAGATGAGGATCATAAAGTCCATTTGCTTCATGTGGTTCTGTTTGTTCAAAGACTTGTCAAAGAGCAAAACATCCAAGTTGGGAGGAAGCCTTGACATTCTTTAGCAGCAGTTTCAGAAAAAATCGGGGTTCAGGCCCAAAAAAATGTTGTCAGGTATCAGCATCTTGTTTCCCCAAGTCTGTTTCCTAAGTCTGGCAGCTATGTCACTGTCTGGGAATACTGATCTGAACAATACTCCGCTCTGTTCAGATGATTTGTAACTGTAGTGGCAGTCAACAACTTTCAATGCCCACATCATTTCAGATTTTAACTGATCGTTGTCAAGATTGCTGCTAAACCCTGTATCTCTGTGGCTGGACTTGAGCCGATGGACATTCACTGCTGGCACCACTAGTGCTGCTACAGGTACTGGAAGTGACTGTACTTGACACGCTACATTTTGTTGTTACAGACGCAGAAGGAATGAAAAAATCAGTCATGCTGCATCTGGTATCTGCCTTGAATTTCATTCATTTTTCTGATGTCTGTCACTCTCAGCATGCTGCCTAAGAACACTCGCCCGCCCAACGATGCCAGTTTTAATGAAACGCCACAAAGATTGCGTGCAGTATGTTTGTCAGCTGCATCCTTTCTAACCCACTCACAAAAATCCTTCGAAGTTAACCAAGCTTCTTGAAAGGAACACTTCATTCGCATTTCGAAACTTCAGTGCAGCATATGAACACAATCTTCCAGACAATAAGGTACACATCTGTCAGTGCAGCATATGAACACAATCTTCCAGACAATAAGATACACATCTATCACAGTGCAGCATATGAACACAATCTTCCAGACAATAAGGTACACATCTGTCAGTGCAGCATATGAACACAATCTTCCAGACAATAAGGTACACATCTATCAGTGCAGCATATGAACACAATCTTCCAGACAATAAGGTACACATCTGTCAGTGCAGCATATGAACACAATCTTCCAGACAATAAGGTACACATCTATCACAGTGCAGCATATGAACACAATCTTCCAGACAATAAGGTACACATATATCAGTGCAGCATATGAACACAATCTTCCAGACAATAAGGTACACATCTATCACAGTGCAGCATATGAACACAATCTTCCAGACAATAAGGTACACATATATCAGTGCAGCATATGAACACAATCTTCCAGACAATAAGGTACATATCTATCACAGTGCAGCATATGAACACAATCTTCCAGACAATAAGGTACACATATATCAGTGCAGCATATGAACACAATCTCCAGACAATAAGATACACATCTATCACAGTGCAGCATATGAACACAATCTTCCAGACAATAAGATACACATATATAGTGCAGCATATGAACACAATCTTCCAGACAATAAGATACACATATATTAGTGCAGCATATGCATATGAACACAATCTTCCAGACAATAAGAATAACACATCTATCAATAGCAGGTCAGCCATAATGCAGTAGGATGGCAAAGTCAAAACTTTCTTTTTGAGTGCTGAGACACACAGCATGTAGCTGTTGTCCGATGCCATTCAATATAATATTGGCAAGCTCAGAAGCTGCCATGTTCTATACCTATAGATATCAATCGTAAGTAGTTCTTTTTTCTTACTTTTTAAAAAATCTCCTGTTCACTGAACATGACATTTTCACGATAGAATTTTCTAACAAAAATGGACTTGGCAACATGCCGTGAACATTAGCACCGTGACTTTGCGACAAAAGACTCTGCAATTGCCTCAGAGAAATGTTCCAGCCTATGAGTGACGTCAGCCACTTTGCAACATCATGCCCGGCTAGCTTTTTCCTCTGCTACAGTACTCCATTGCGCAGGCTGCAACTTGCTGAATCACGTTTTTATTTGTCAGATTTTGTTTGTTTCTTTCTCTCATTTATCAGTTAAAAAGGACTGAACAGTACCTTTCACAAATTAAAAGCACCTCCTGATAATTCAAAAGGACCAACTTGCTGAATTAAAGCACTTAAAAGGCCTGTTGACCAAATCCAATTCGTAAGGCCTTGAAAGGCCATAAAAGGCCCCTACGAACCCTGTTATTTGCGCACTGGATGAGATTCATGTTCATAATCAATCATTAGCCTGGAGTCTTGTAAAGCATGTTATAAAGGGTACAACACTGTTGTTAAGAGCTGGTTGAAAATTTGATTATTTTTTGTTGTCATGCGCAATAGGCTTGGAACATAGTTAACCATTCCAACTATCAGCAGCTATTTTATATTCAAGGTAGCAATTAAAATGTTTCAGACATCTGTAAGCAATAGCAATTTCTTCCCCGAAGTTAGAGTATGGCTGCCTTAATGGCAGGATTAAAAAAAAAAAAAAACAGTCATACACACAAAACTCCACTCTCTTTGTTGAGAGTAGATGGATTAATCCTTGCATTTTTATGCAGGAGATGTCCACAGGAGTATCGGCCTGCGTACGCAGAGAAGAAGAAAAAGAAGAACAGCATGTATAAACTTATGCACACTATAATATTCAAGAAGTCGACATAGGTAAAAATTAGTTACAACCAGCAAAACTCCATGGGAAAAAAAAAACCCAGGTATGTGTACATTTCAAAAACATGACTCATATGATTTGGTCTCTCAATGTACCTTTGTTAAACATCTCTCTCTCTCTCTCGCTCTTTCTCTCCTTCACACACACACACACACACACACACACACACACACACACACACACACACAGAGAAATGTCATACTCATAGATATATCTTCAATGTTTAGAATACTTTTTTGACATTTAAGCTTGATGGTTCAATCACTAGTTCTCGTGATATCAAGCCTGATAAATCATTTGTTTGGAGATTGTGTGCAAGTGGGCAGAAGGGAAGATGAGGGTATAAATGCCTGCGTGCAGGTCGGTGGGAGATAGGACAGATCAGAGTGCGCATGTGCAGGGAATGGTTATTGTGTGATGATAATTTTGGGCCAGAACAAAGACAAGAAACACAAATGACTGATGGAAATGGAAACAATTTCTTAAAATTGTTTAGTTTAAGTGGACACCTAATTTGCAGTTTTGCTTTTTCTTCTTCTATGCAAAAAAACAAACAAAACAAACAAAAAAGATATTGTACCTCCTTAACATGAAAGCTATAGCCAATGTCAATAAACCATGCCAGTGTCAGTGTCAGTCTCTCTCTTCTCTCTCTCTCTCTCTCTCTCTCTCTCTCTCACAAACATACACACACAATCCTTTGAAACAGAAATGTCTTTCTCTATCATGAATTTATGAAAGTTGTGACAGCCTAAGCAGCTGGTAAACCAGTCAAACATTCACATTTACCTTGGCTTTGGTCTGATGTTGTTGTGCAAACAACAAACTCACTTTCGCCCACCGACTTGAATGGCTCATCTGGTTTCACCCGTCTCCTGCTCCTCCCACAATGGACAGGAGTGGTCTTTGAATCACATTTTCCTTTTTCTGAGCTCTCTCTCTCTGGCTGACTAGCTGGTTGACAGGCTGGCTGTTACCTACTCTCTCTTCTTTTTTGTCTCTCCATTCCATGTCCGACTTTAGGAGTATTTCAGTGATTGCATGGATGGAAACTGAAGTGTGTATGCAAGTATATGTGAGCAAGTGTCTTTCTGTGCATAAAACATGCCCATTCAGTGCAATACATTACAAAAACAAAGGTAGACGGAAAGAATAGCCCTCTCTCAGTGATTGTGTGTTTACATGTTTGTTTTGTGTGTGTGTGTGTGTGTGTGTGTGTGTGTGTGTGTGTGTGTGTGTGTGTGTGTGTGTGTGACTGTGTGTGTGCGTGCATGCGTGTGTGTGTGTGAGTGCGTGCATGCGTGTCTGTGTCTCTATGCACGTGGTTGTGTCTTTGTGTGTGTTTGTGCATGTTAGAGGTGTGTGTGTGTGTGTGTTGTCTGTCTGTGTTTGTGTGCGCGTCTTTGTGCGTGTGTGTGTGTGTGTGTGCATGTTTAGGTGCACATGTGCATGTGTGTGTGTGTGTGTGTGTGTGTGTGTGTGTGTGTGTGTGTGTGTGTGAATACGCATGTGTTGTGTGTTTATGCCCATATGTGTGTATGTGTGTGTGTGTGTGTGTGTGTGTGTGTGTGTGTGTGTGTGTGTGTGTGTGTGTGTGTATGTGTGTGCATATATGTTTGATATGCACGTGTATTACACATTGTTTCAGGATTTGGTGATTAAGATGGCTGCTCATAATCCTCGGCAAACAATCACACAGACAGACAGGCTGTGACATGGGTAGGCAGAGAGCTAAGAATTTTTTTACCAGCACAAAACCCTGTCTGTGCAATTGTGCATTCAAGTGTTTGTGCATGTGTGCGGGAAAGGGGAGTGCAAGAATGTGTACACATGCGCATGCTTGTGTGTGTGTCTGTCTAGGTGTGTGAATGTGTGCATCTGTGCATGTATGGATGCACACATTCACACACCCAGACACACACATGCATACGCATGTGTACACATTCATGCACTCCCCTCCCCCACGCACATGCACAAACACTTGAATGCACAATTGCACAGAGACTCTCTCTCTTACACACATGCACATGTGCGTGCCCTCACGCACATGCAAAAACCCACCCACAGACAAGAAAGAACACACACACACTGTGACAAGAGTTGGGGATGGGTCGGTGTGTCCCCTAGGGGAAGGTCTTCAAATATTTTCTCTTTGAGAATTACGCTAAAATTTCACCTCCACCCTCTCTTTAACTAGTGGTGGAAGAAGCAACTTTCTGGTACTATACATCGAAATAAATTTGTATCATTCCAAGGACATTCCCAGGACTGTTAAAAAAAAAACTAAAATACTCAATAGTGGCTGAGGGATAGGTTTCCTTAGGCTTGTACACTTAAAAGTACTTGTAGCTCCAAGAGACAGAATTAGAGGGAAGTTCAAACATTCAATACCAATTGAACAACAAAGAACTGACACAAGTTAAGTGCACTTTCACACATCAACTTTACTTACATACACACGAGTAAGTAGTTAAAGTTAGTTTACAATAGACTGGTCTGTCCTGTAGGCTGAGGTTGGTTCTGTTTCATCATTAAGTGAGTGGAAGTTCTGAACGAGTTGAGCTGAAGTCCCACTGGAATATCAGACTTAATTGATATTGGAGAGGATAGTTGATCTCTCTTTTGTGGCTGGTGACTGATCCTGCTGTGTAGACCTGTTGCTGTAGTGCTAGGCTGTGCCTTCACAACCTGTCTTGCCCAGAGATATCCCACGGCATGTAGCGTAGCCATGGTACGTAGCCACAGTATGTAGCCTAGCCACAGTCCCAGGTCTGCGATAAAGAGAACCTTGTCTGTAGTTAACCCCTTCACTGCCACACTATAATAGCACATTTGAATAACTGTGCCAAGGTAAAATTTTGCTTTTGGGGGTAGGTTCAGTAAAATGGTTACTGCTCACTTATTTCTTGACAAATCTTTCACATTTTGGCATGCTTTGTTGCTATGCATTGATCTACAGTGTCCTGTCAAAATGACTTGATTATGTTGATAATCAGTGTAGCAGAAATTGACATAATTATACAAATTTTACCAAAAATAACAGTTTTCGAGTATACACAAACAAATTGCACCATAACAATAATAACAATAATCTAATTCTGTCGGCCATAGGGGATGGACAGGGATATAATGAATGGTGGTTTTACAAAAAGACCAGTTTTCAAGTATACAAAAACAAATTGCACCATATAAAATCGGTGATAAAAATGAAAAAGTGGTGTGACTAATTCTTCAGCATCAGCACTAACACTTGACAGTCATATAATCCCAAGGAATGTTGTTCTTGATGATAATCTGCTCATAATTGGGGGTACTATTTTTTTTTTTTTTTTTTTGTAAAAGGGGCATAATCATGCTTTTCACGGTATGTTCACTAACATGTACATTACTCATTCATTTATGAGTTATTTGTTAGATGTTTTGTGAATTACTTCCTTATACCCTTGTTTACAATTTCACATCATTCTAATTTCATTTTGTTGGTAATGATGATGGTTCACACCAGTAACATATGATAAAACAGTTTTTGTTATGTTTTCAATTTGATAGTTTTAGAAGAATTCAGCACATAAAAGCACACTAAACACAGCAGCAATACCTTTTGGTATTTGCTCAACAACATTACAAACACCTGTTGTCAATCAATCTGTGTAACAATCTGTACGTTACTGGGGGTACCCCAATTCTACTAGAAAGGGGTGTAATTTTACTATTTGGGGTAGGTTCAAAATTTCAATCACTGCTTATTTATTTGTTGACATATGACTTACATTTTACGGCTTTCTTTTCCCATTTACCCCAAGCTATGATGCTATATATATAATCTAGTTAGTTGTTGGCCATTAGGGGATGGCTAAGGATGTAACAAATGGTGGTTTTTACAAAAAAAAAGTTTCTGAACACACATGTTACAACACATAAAAACCTATAAAACACTGACAAAAACTTCTGTTTGTGTTTACTCAGCATCACTGTAAGTATACAGTGTGGTCCAAACTGTTATAGTTCAATACTTATTAGTAAATGTTCAAAATGACAACCATGGAAAAAAAAGTCTGAAGAAAAAAATAAACAATTGTCTGTTGAAAAAAATGAAAAACACACACACACATTGTGTCAATTTGTTATCATACAAACATTGTAGGAACTGTGTTTAAAGTGTCAGAACATGTACTTACATTACTGCCATGCTGTTCTATATAGGAATCCATCACTTGCCGTACAAAGTCTTGGACATAGTCCTCGGGTTGTCAGCATTCCATGCTTCAAAATTTTTGGGGATGGTGCTCTTTTTTTTTAAATGTCTGTCCAAATCGTGGCACAAAGAAACACACATTGAGATTCATTCTATCATCCACTTAGTCTTCTTTCACTGATGGCACTCGGTCTGGTCACAGCACTGAAAAAAATCATGAACACACGCACAGGTGAGAAGAAAAAAAAAAACCCAAAAAACCCCACTGTAGCATGGAAAAATAAACTTCCCGGAACTTTTCATGCAGATGATCTAGAATGGGTCGAATCTTGTAGAGCCAGTCGTACCCTGGATCACCTTCCACTGGCATGGCTGCATTGTTGTTGAATGCAGAAACTGAAGAAGAATCTGAAATACAGAATAAAAGTTTCAAGATAAGTAAGCAGACCCACAATTTGGAACACACACACACACACACATGCACACACAAAGCAAGCAAGCAGACCCACAATTGGGCACACACACACACACACACACACACACACACACACACACACACACACACACGTGCGCACGCACACACACAGAACACACAGTAAACAGACCCACAATTAGGCACACACGCACACACACACACATATGTACACATATGCACAAACATACACTAACAGTATCACACACACATGAATGTAAAAACACCACAATGGTTAAAAACAAGAACAACAAAAAAACTGTGGATGAGTGCTTCTGTGTTCTACAAAATGAACAAACTTATATGGAAAACTTGCATACAGAAATAAATAAAGCTTAGGCACACATGTGCACACACACATGTACACACACACACACACACACACACACACACACACACACGAGTTCCACCTATCCATACAGTCATTATTTGCCATAATTATGTGATTTGAGTAGGACATAGGCAAAGAAGAGAAATACAGAAAATAAATAGTCGAGGAATGAAGAATCAAGTAGTAAAAAAAAAAACAAAACAAAAAAAAAACAAAACAACAACAAAAGAAAAAATAGAGTTACTTGCCTGAAACCGGTTTCTGGTCATGAAGGAACTGAAGACTTGAACTTTGTATGGCCGAAAATTGGCACCGTTGACTTTCAGACCTGGATTCCCAGTAAAAACCACAGCAAGGTTGAAGGGCTGTGCACCCCTTTCTCGCCATTCTTTGATCAGCTGTTGCAGACCATGCCCCATGCCACGCCCCCGGCCGCTTCCACGGGACCCTCCTGTCGTTTTGAGCCTGTACCATGTCCACAACCCCGTCCCTCAAGACAGGAGGGGGTGCACTGCTCTTTGATGGCATGGGTTCGGCTATTTCCGCTTTGTCACCCACGCTAACGGCGCTTTCTTTACTACTGCTGTCTTGTGTAAAAGACAACAATGAAGCTACGTCATCACCAGCACGTATCTCCGATAAAAGTGGATGGTGCTGATTACCATCCATCTCCTACTCATCGAGTATCAGGATCCAATCCTCAAAAGTCTTCTTCATCACTCTTTATAATTTAGAATGTCATCTAAAATATCAAACGCAGTGTAACGCTTGAAAACAGGAAGTGTCAACGAAGTGCTAGGTTGAGCAGCCATCTTGAATATGCTTATCAGCTGTTACCTCTCAACTCGCAATTTGCATATTGTAGGGTCGGTTGGCCGGTCGCGTGAAGGGAAAAGGGCCGTACCTTGACATCAGTAGAAGTGGAAACATTTTAGAGGGTTGTCTCCCAAGTAGAGTTTTCTGCTTTCTGTGATGAAGTTACTGCAAGGCGTACTCGTATATGGGTGTAGTGATTTTTGCCAATGCAATCAAAGAGAATGTGACTAATGTAAAACAAGCAAAAAGAAAACACTCAAGAAAAAAAAAAACAAACAAAAGAAACAAAAATTAGGGTGATAATGATGATGCAGCACAAGTTGAGCACAATGGAGAACATGTGCTGGACATGACACAGGAAGAGTTTTTGCTGTTCATCATGCAAGGCTGGCATCAAGATGTTTAACTGGTTCCTGCTGTGGCACTTTTTTCACAGCGCAGAATACCATGCCCTCTTCCAGTTTTTCAGCTGAAAATGCATCGTCTGCCACCATGCTTTGTGGCAAGTTGTCATGTTTTTTTTTTGTTTTTTTTTTTATGTTATCATCCTATTTTTGTTTATATTTTTTTCTTTTTCATCTCATTCACACACATGTATTATTATATGTGTACACATAATCACACACATACCCACAGATGTGAAAGTAATGACAATGATAATCATAGCATACTGACATATTTTCATATTTTCAGAAAACAGCATAGGTGAATAAAATAAAGAGAAAAAGCATGTTTTAGATACTAGTTTATTGTGCTGTTCTGTATAAAATACAAAGGAAAGCATGTTTTAGATAATGGTTGATGGTGCTGTTGTGTCAAGTGTGTTGCTGTCCTGCAGTGGATGGAAAGGAAGCCAGTCCATGTCATCACTACCAAGGTCAACCCCCATACCATGACAAATAGACCACATGCTGGGCAGTTCTCTGAAAAACCCTGGCTGTCCATGATTACATTCAGAATATGGCTGGGATGGACGAAAGTGACCAGCTGATGTCATACTTGCCGCTAAACCGCAAGACCATGAAGTGGTGGAAAAAGCTTTTCTTCCATCTCTTCACTCTGAGCCTTGATCCTGTGTGACAAACTAGCCCACCCATCCATTCATATCATTCTGTGCAAAATCATGCTGATTGTTAGAATAGCAAGCAAGCCAGTATGTACATTGTGTGATGGTGTAGGTTTTCAGTTTCTTCTTTTTTCTTACTTTTTTGGTGTCAATATTAGTGGATCATTAAGTGCCCTACAGCCTATAATATGAATCAAAAGACATATTTGGACATTTCTGGGATTATTTTGTGGGTGAACAGACTGTTTCAAAGACATTGTGCTTCCTTAGATACATGTACTAGACATCTGCATGATATGTCAATTCCATTGGAAAACAAAAGATTTTTTTCTCCCCTGGCTCTAGTCTAGAAGATGAAGATAGGAGAGTTTGATATTTTCATTCTAACTCAATGTGTTTTTAACCAATTCTGAAAGTTTTATGCCCTAACTCCTAATAGTTTCTTACTAGTGATTTTTTTTTTCGATAACCCTTCAAACAGCCAGTCCCCTAGAAAAAAAAAGGGGGGAAAAACCTGCCAGAACCAAAATGAGTTAAAGATCTGAAAAGTCTGGTGGAGGGATGAGGATGGGACACCATTCACAGAGCATGCAGCTGACAGCACTGAAATTAAGTCTACAAAAGTTTGTACTTCATGGAAGTAAACTTACCCATAACTGAATGTGAAAGTCTCTCTGCAAACATCCCCGACTCCACAAAGTAAGTTGTTTTCGGCTGTTGCCGTTTTTTTTGACGACTCCGTTTTGAACCACTGATTATTCCACCAGTACTCACTGGTGTACTGCACAGGATTCCATGAAGAACCATGTCTTTCTCACCTGAAAAAAAAGTTTGAATTAATTTTGCGCTACAATAGTGCAAACCTATCATTCTAATTTTTTTTTTTTTTTTTTAAATCCACTTAAAAAACCTTTCTCTGTTTGCTTTATCTATAAATACATGCATGCACACACCCAACCAGCCAGCCTGTGACAACCCTTTACCATGTTGCTTCCCCCACTCCACCCCCACCTTTCTCACACGCTCTCCAACTTCTTCCTTGTGTGGTGCTGCTAACCCTAACTGGGTAGTGCTGCATAGACATCTAACATGCATCAAACATGAGAAAGAAGCTGCAACACAGGCTTTATGTCTCACCCACAGTATACTGACACTGGGCTGACCAGTCCTAGTATTAACTCCATTATGCCCACAGCATACTGACTCTGGGCTGACCAGTCCTAGTATTAACTCCATTATGCCCACAGCATACTGACTCTGGGCTGACCAGTCCTAGTATTAACTCCATTATGCCCACAGCATACTGACTCTGGGCTGACCAGTCCTAGTATTAATTCCATAATGCCAGAAGACAGGTGTGGGCAGCCCAGAAGATTGCTGGTTTTCTACCTCAGGTTTGACAGAGCAGGGTTTGATCCCACAATCTTCCACCCATAAGGCAGACACATTTCCTCTGACCACTGTGTGGTGGTTAACAAAACAAATCAACATCCATTCACCTGACCCTAGCATACATATTCTGTGCATATTCGATACTGAAGACATACCAAGTTCATGGATTCAGGGGGTAAAAGAGTTCTACATAAGAGAAAAAAAAAACGATTGATTACTATACATCTTACAAACACCCTTCAGAAGGAACCTTAACACTTTCTTTGGAAATTTACAATTTAGAGTAGGTTTCATCATGCTTGTAATGAAGTGTTGGAAAACGATTAGTATCCAGGTTTTTAACTGAGTATATCATGCATATGATGTTTATGACAGACCTCATGTAATGATGTTTTATGACAGACCTCATGTAATGATGTTTATGACAGACCTCATGTAATGATGTTTATGACAGACCTCATGTAATGATGTTTATGACAGACCTCATGTAATTTGAAAAAAAAAAAAGGAAAAAATGTTACACAGATGTCAGATTACAGTTTTCCACACTGCAGTATCACAAGGTATCTTTGCGTTATAAATCACTGTCAGCTTCAGTTCAACTGAAAGCAATGTTTGGTATACATGTTGGCTTTATATTAAGAGGGACAGTTTACGGTTGATCTTATATATGCCATAGTCATTTTTTGATTAATTATTGAGAAAATAGGAGAGCAAGGCTCATAACATTAATGATAATTTGTAAAACAACCGTGTTTTGTATTAATGTGCCCAAAGGCCACATAATCTATCTTTTGCATTGCAGTTTATGCATGTGACCATGCTGAAAACATGCAGTATGTGCTCTCAGATTCCATTAGAGAGAGAGAACTGTGGCAAGGAGTAACTCAGTAAGGGAGGGTAGGGTGGAGAAAATATGAACACAAATAATTTATTCAGATTGAGGCCATAGCCCATAGTGAAGGAATGACACCTGCAATACATCACAAAATAAAGATTTTCAGTAATAGAAAAGGAAAGAAAAAGTAATTACACACCCCAATACTTTTTCCCCAAATGCCACTCAGTTTAACTTCCAGTTTTAATATGACAATAAATGGGTCAAAATGATGATGATGATGGTGTGTGTGTGTGTGTGTGTGTGTGTGTGTGTGTGTGTGTGTGTGTGTGTGTGTGTGTGTGTGCATGTGTGTGCGTGCGTGCGTGCGTGCGTGTGTGTGTGTGTGTGTGTGTGTATATGTGTGTGCATATATGCGTGTGTGTGTGTGTGTGTGTGTGTGTGTGTGTGTGTGTGTGTGTGTGTGTGTGTGTGTGATGTTTTGAGGCCATTTTTTCATTATTTTTGTAGCAAATGCTCCACTGTTCCAACATTTCAATTTTTGACAAATTTGGGGAGAGCCTGCAACCAAAATTTCTTTTCTCTGATATTTTCTTAAAGGATCACATTTTCTCGTTTACTTCGTTACAACACATATTCAATCATTAGTAGAAAGAAGCTTGTGGAGAGCGTGGCAGCAGAGAGTCCTCAGAAGAGAAGCCCCCTTCAAGCAAGTGTTTCAGCCCTTAATCATATATTTAGTTATTTATTCACTTATCCTTTTATTTATAAATGATTATCTACTTATTCATTTATTCATGTATTTATCATTGATTTGATTGGCTGATTGACAAATAATTCCATATTTACGTTTATCTACTTTATGTATTCATTTATTTATGTATTTATTACTGATCCATTAATTCAATGATTGACAAATAATTCCAAATTCTAGAATTAAGTATCCTCAGTAGGAGTTGTACGTACAGATTGAAATCTGGGTTTTAAAACTGTTTCGAGTCGCCTCAAAGCACAGCATCACAAATGGAAAAGAACCC
The DNA here is from genome assembly GCA_016801955.1 of Conus betulinus. NCBI lineage: Eukaryota > Metazoa > Mollusca > Gastropoda > Neogastropoda > Conidae > Conus > Conus betulinus. The sequence goes on from JADBJO010009174.1 coordinate 55,416, forward strand.
CCAAATCCATGTTCAAGGTATCCATGATCACACATCTAAAGTTATCTTTCATGCAATTGTTACAAAAGAGCAACAGGATTCTATATTTTGCAGTTCATTTCCACATGCCTTCCTTACCAGGCCGTATTTGGCCCTACTATCTTTTAACATCATGTGGAGTGTCACTGTCAGTATACGCAGGATTTAGGAAAAAAAATTAAATGAAAAATGATGTAAAAGTAGCAAAGTTAAATTTACAACTATTCACAAGCTGTGAACCAATTGTTGGTTATACTCTACCTGTGCACATACCCCTCCTCCCCCCTCACACACACACACACATACACAGACACAGACGCATGCATGAGCATGCAGGCATACACACTGACACACTAAGACAAAAGGAAACTGTGCAACCACAGAAGACCATGCAGCAGCTAAATTCCTGAAAGCAACCAAGGATGCCTTTCTAATACACCACCAACTGATGCCCACCAGACACAGAGCGGGACAGTGACCGACCCCGGATGATTTGGTTTTCACCAACAGAGACGACATAGTCAAAGGCATTGAAGAAACAGGAGCTCTCTGAAAAGTGACCATGCCTCTCTACTGGTCAACCTCGCCCTTGCACAGTGCCAGGCACCACAACAGCAACGCTACAAGTAGTACAACTACATCAGGGCAGACTACACAGGAATGGGTTCACACGTCAAAGATGTCAATTTGGGAGGAAAAACTTAAGGACATGAATGTCAAAGAGGCATGGCAACTCTTCATGGGAGTGATCGACGAAGCCACGAGACAATATGTGCCTGAATCAAAAGCTGCATCAAGAGACAGGAAAAAGTGGTTGGATGGAGGTACACTCGCCCTGGCGTGAAAAAGCATAAAATGTACAGACGGTAGATATCAACCAGGCACCATTAAAGCAATGCTAAAACTAGAACAGGGCAGACTACACAGGAATGCACTCGCACGGATGACCAAGACTATCAGGCATACGCAAAGGCAAGAAACAAAAGCAGCTAGAGAATGCCGAAAGGCAAAAATCTGACTAGAGAAGACAGTTGCGGAACAGGCCAAGAAAAACCCAAAATCATTTTGGTCTTATGTGAAAGCAAAAAAGCTAGCACAAGGACAGGAATATACGACCTCAAAAGAGAAGACAGCACCAAGACCAGAATTGATGACGAAAAGGCCCAGGTACTCAACGACTTTTCCCAAAGCGTTTTCACTGAGGAACCAGAGGGGGATCTGCCAGAAGCCCCAAATATGAGTTTAGCAGCACCTTGGCACACATCGAAATCCAAAAAGAAGATGTCAAAAAGCTTCTCACTAAGCTTAAAGTTGGGAAAGCAGCTGGACCAGATGGTATCTTACCATCCTACTGGCAGAAACAGCAGCAGGGATGAAAACAGTTTTTTTTTTTTTAAAAAGAGGAGATTGGTGGGGGTCTGGGGGTTGCCGTAGGCCCCCAGTGGGGTCCAGGGGCAACAACATGGCAGGGGTAAGGGGTCCCCCCCCCCCCCCCCCCCCCCCCCCCCGAAGCTGAAGCATATTTTGTATTAAATAAGGCATAAAAATCTTCAGAAATCACTTTCTTGCTTCTAAACAACTCATTCTATAAAACAACTTTCAACACCATGGAGACTGAGACTGACATGGAAAGAAACTATGTCAATTGAGACAAAGCAACCATTTAGTTTGATGAATCCTCAGAACTGTAGCTGTGAAAAATTTAACAAACAGTGCTTTCAGGACATAAAGAATAAGACCTGTAGACAAGTAAATATGAGTGGGAATGAAACTAAGTAAACCAGATGTTTAAAAAACGACTGCTGGACTGCAATAAACACAAGAACAATGATTACTTTGAAGTCCTTAAAAAAAAAAAATAAAATAAAAAACACTCAAGCTTTCGGGCCTAAGAGTAAGACCCTTCATCAGGAAACACTTAACAGTAAACACAAAGAACAAAAAAGAACATAAAAGAACAAATTACATCAAAACAAATTGACCCTCACAACAGTACACACACACACCCCCCCCCCCCCCTTCTCCCCATACAACTAACTATCATATCCCCCCTCCCTCCTTTGACAAGTTTGTGTGTGTGTGTGTGTGTGTGTGTGGGGGGGTGGGGGGGGTGGGGGGGGGGATGTTTGTGTGTGTGTGTGTGTGGGGGGGGGGTGAGGTGGGGTAGGGGGGGGGCAAAGTGTGTGGGGTATGTGTGTTGTGGCGTGAGGTTGGGGGGGGGGGGGGGGGGGGGGTGTTGGGGGAGGAGGAGAGGGGAAGAATATTGGGGGTGGGGGGTGGGGGCTGTGGAAAAGGATTTCATAGGGGGCTGTTGGCAGAAACCTAAAAACATGTAGCAAATGTTTGTTCTTTTTCATCACTTTGACGTTGTTTTTTTTTTTCCCCTTGCTTGGAAGACTGCGAGTCAAAGAGGGTTCGAAGTTTTTTTTTCTCCCTCCGTTGTTTTGTTATCCTGTTTTCGCCTTGTGTTTACTGTTTAGTGTTTCCTAATAAAGGGTCTTAAACTCGAAAGCTTGAGTGTGTTAATCTTTTTTTTTTTTTTTTTTTTTTAAAAAGGACCTCAAAGTACTCAATTTTTCCTATTAAGTAAATCTGAGTTAGAATCAAACCATCATGGAAATGGAACTTGTAGAAAAATCAGAATAGGAGTCAAACTATTATTGGAAATTAAACGTACATTTTTGCATACCCAATGATCTGAAAACATGCTGTAATTTTCTGTTGGTGACTGGAACGCTCGATTGCCACAAAGCCACGACTACCAAAGTAGACACGTTTTTGGCAAGGTTCACAAAATGCTTCAAACTCGCGTCTTTGTCTTTGTCTTGTTTTCTTATTACATCCCGACTCTGCGGTCACACACCTCCTTCTGCAGCCACTCGGTCTTCTAGTGGTTCATACTTTTTTTTTTTTTTTTTTTCACTCGCTGGCGGCAACCTCTCACTTTGAATCGACGCCATGATGAGAAATGACACTGGAAGGAAGCAGAATGAGAACTACGCCGTTTGAGAACATTACCGACTGAGATGACCAGACTCGACGCCCACTGGGCCAACCACCCAGCACTGCATAACCCGACCTGCTGTCAACAGATCTTGCAAGTGCAAGCAGCTGTAGACTGGGACAACATATCGATCGGTGAACTGACCTGTAGCCACGGGTCTCAAACACCGCCATCAAGTATCAAGTAAGTATCAAGTACTATCACTCACACGTACTTCATGTACACACCCTGCTCCCAATCCATCTGAGCGCTGTGTGCCACATCCTATCCTCTGTCCCCTTCTCCCATGGGTAGACAGAAAAAAGTGTTAGGTGGCATTACTGGCGAAGAGACAGCCATGACTGCAATAACGTTATCCTCACAAAATTCAACGCGCGCACACACACACACACACACACACACACACACACACACACACGCACATGCTCACTCGCACATGAGCACTCGCATGAGCGCATCACACACACACACACACACACACACACACACACACACACACAAACAAAAAAAACAGAACATCTCTGACTGTATTAGAAACAAGAAGACGAAAACAATCAAGTCAGCAGATGCCAGACAGAGCAGTTCAAACACTCATTCTTTGTTAGCGCAGTTAGAGACTGGAACCATCCAGAAGAAAATATCGTGGGGGGCACCATCTATCGAAAGTTTCAAAAGACTGATCGCATGAACCAACTAGGCTGCGCACACCCCGTCGCGATAATGCCACAAGATGTGGCGACAGCGACGTAACTCTCAGATTCAGAACATGCAGGCACCACGCACACGCATGCACAAAGGCCTGCACGCATACGTCGAAAAAGTGCGCCAAAATTTCCTAAAATGTGCCTGTCGCATACAATGAAAAGCCAGTGTTTACCTGAATGATGAGTGGATTGCAGCCTTGCCCGGGGTATTTGATAACCAATATCAACACCCTCTGGAACCCCTTTGTAGATGCCAGAATCTTCAGCTTGATGAAGGCGGGCAGATAATGAAGAAGAAGAGTGTAAATGGATATTAGCGACGTACCGATCCAGATCCAGAAGAAGAAGACCCTCTATCACTTTGAATCAAATTGAATAAAATAGTGGACCAGATCTGCCCAGAGCTGAAGGATATAAAAGAAAGTTCATAGACCCTGTCAGACTTGGGCCTGTAGGGGGAAGTAGGCCACGCCTCTTGAGAGTGAAGGTATACAAAAAAGAAATAAAACAAGAAATCCTGAAGAATGCTTACAAAATCAATAAAGGGAAGACTGAACAAAAGGATAAATTGTACATAAATCCTGATTACACACCAAGAGACAGAGAGAGAGCGCATGAAACAGTTAAGAGAGGAGATGAAACAGAGAGTTGAAAACGGGGAAACAAACTTACAGATCAGAAATGGGAAAATTGGGAAAAGATCACCCAGACTGGTCATGGTGAGTCATCTGGTAATTGAGACGAGAAGGAATTCTACAAGAAAAATGTAAATAGTGTAAAGAATGAATATACAGTTGTTTCAAATCAAAATTTTCCAATACAAGTTTTATATACTAACATTGACGGATTACTAAATAAAAAAGGTGAATTTCTTGGTTTAATTGATGATAAGAATCCTGATATTATATCCATTACTGAGGCTGTTCCCAAAAATTTGAAAGATTTCAATAATTCAGAATTCGCTATACCTGGTTATGATTTGTTTATCAGTAAAAATTCTAAAAGAGGTGCCTTTTTATATGTTAAGAGATACTTATGTGCTCATGAATGTAAAGAATTAAATGATGTGGATTCTGAAGAAAGTGTCTGGGTTCAATTCAAAAAAGTAAAGAAACTTGTCTGTTTTATTTGGAAATATATACAAAAATCCCGTATCATCACAAGAAAATGATGAAAACTTATTTAAACTTTTGAAAATGGAAACAATAGTCTTATGATGTTGTGTGTATTACAGGTGATTTTGATTATCCTGATATTGATTGGAAAGGTACATGGTCAAATGAGAGAGATGAACACTTTATAGAGTGTCTAAGGGATGTATATCTTACTCAAGTGGTACAAAATCCGACAAGGAAAAGATTAATCATCAAAGAGAATATATTAGACTTAGTTTTGGTTAAAGATGAAAGAGTGATTTCAGATACTGAACATAGTGCCCCAGTTGCAAAAAGTGATCATGAGGTTTTATCATTTTTTCTGTACATAGAGGGGAAAAAAGAATCCAAGAAGAGCGAATATAGATGATTTCAATAAGGGTGACTATGAAAATTAAGAAAAGATTTGGGTATGATAAATTGGTGTGAATGTACCCTCTTGGATGTGGATGAGAGTTGGAAAAAGATTAAGAACACTATTCATAAGTGTATTGATAAACATATTCCCCCAAAAGAGTGTTCAACACATATATCGAAAAAACCAATATGGTTGGATAAAAAAGCACGGAGGAAAGTTAAAAAAAAACAAAATGCATATAAAGATTTATGTGCACTAAACAAGTAGTAGTGAGTATATGAAGTATATAAGGAAGAGAAAAAAATGTGAAAAAAAAAAAAATAAAAAGAAAAGAAAGAATCGAATTCAAAAAAAAGTTGCGTCAAATTGTAAAGCACATCGTAAAAAGTTTGGAAGTATGTACAATCCCAGACCAAGACAAATATTGGCATTAGTCCTTTGAATACAAAAGATGGTGGTTTAGCAGTGTCAGATGAAGATAAGTCAAATACTCTAAATGATTTCTTTTCTAGTGTGTTCACAAAAGAAGATACCAGTAATGTTCTTATCTTGGAAGTTGGTTCAAGGTCCAGTGGAGTTGCCGTAACTGATATGTGTGTTACACCCAGTGCAGTCAGAGAGAGGCTTAAAATATAAACCCTAACAAATCTTGTGGACCCGATATGATCCCTGCAAGAGTTCTTAAGGAGTCATATAATGAGTTAGCATTACCTTTAGTATTTTATTCAACAAGTCAGTGGAATCAGGTGTGGTACCTATGGATTGGAAGTCTGCAAATGTAATAGCTTTATTTCAAAAAAGGTACTAGGACAGATTCTGGAAATTATAGGCCTGTTAGTCTTACATGAATTGTATGTAAGATTATGGGATCTATTATACGGGATGTGATCGTAGATCATATGACCTTGAACAATTTATACACAGAAGACTATGACAAAAATCGGCCATCTGTCCTAGAAGTATGCTTGGCGGTGGAAAGGATTGCTGGCCAGGGCTCCATTATTGGAGCACAGAATATCGGCAGCTTATGGCGTATCTACCCCGCCACCAAGGAGGCACAGATGGCAATCCTTGTCCAGGGTCTGCGGATGAGAGACACAACTCTGCAGGTATCTAGTACCAACCCATACATTCTACACAGCGATACAGGTGAGGAAAAGCCCACTACAAAATTGTGGATCGATAACATTCCTATCTCAGTCGCCAACTCAGAAATTGAGCATTATTCCCTTGTCAAACTAGGGTGTGAACTGAGATCTGATATAAAGATGGAGAGAGCTCGAGATGCAGACAACAGGTTGACCCGGTTTGTAACGGGTCGCAGATTCGTGTTCATAACAGTTCCCCCACTCCTCTTGACAAATTCGTTAAAATCAATATTTTTTTCAGCCAAGCTGTTCCACAGAGAGCAAAAACAGCAGAAAAAAGGTAATTTGTTCACGCTGTCTTAAACCAGACCATCATGTCTCGCAGTGCTCAGGTGAGATTGTGTGCAGACAGTGCGGGCAAACGGGACATAAAAGAGGAGACGCTGAATGCGAACTGACGGACAACTTACAGCGGACAGACAAATAATGGATGAAACACACTGACAGACAAACGATCGACAAACAAACAGGTGGCAAAAAAGCTGGTGTCAAAAATAATCTTAGCACCGGTGAAACAGAACAGACCACTAATAAGTCTGTCAACAGAAATGACAGAGGGCGCCCCCTCTCCCGTCAGACCACCCTCCTGACCTCCATGGACCGCTCTCCCTGCAACAGGTCCGCTACTCCCAACAAGCGGCGCCTGTCCAGACAGCGACACAGCCCGGAAGAGGGAGCAGAGAAATACCGGCGCTGTGACGTGGATCGGGTGGTTCTCTGGCGGTGGATGTTGTGGACTCTGAGTCGGAGTCCACGTCAGCTGATCGGGGGACATAGCTCAGGTTTGCCTTTCATGTCTACCAATGGATAATGACCTGGAAATGTATTATGGACCATGAGTTTGACCAGTGAATATCTGATTGAAATTGTTGATAGATTCATCCAATAAACTAAGGTTTTCATTCCATGGATAAAATTAATATTGTTTCGCTAAATGTTAGAGGTTTAAAAAACAGGTTTATAAGGAAATCTTTGTTTGCATATTTTAAAGAAAAACGTTTTGATATTATTTGCTTACAAGAAATGCCACATAAAAGACAGAGATGTAAAGGAATGGGAAACACAATGGGGTGGAGCAATTTTTTTCAATGAGGGTACGAACAAAAGCAGAGGAGAAGTTACTTTGATTTCAAAACACTTTAAAGGAAAAGTTAACTTGGAGCTTGCACAAGACAGAATCCTAGTCATTTCAGTGGTAAATGAATACTATAATATAATGGTTGCCAATGTTTATGCACCCAACCAAACGAAGGGAAAAAATAATGTATGTATTATCGAAAGATGATTGACATTTTTAATTCTATAGAGCATGAAGATTTAATTGTTCTTGGCGATTTTAACTGTACACTGAACAGTGATCTCGACATAGTATCGGGTCAACCCCACGACAGATCGGAAACTGCCGGTTTTCAACATGTTATTGATACATTAGATTTAACAGATGCCTGGAGACTTTATCATCCAAACGAAAAAGATGCTTCATGGACTCGTCTGAACCCGTATATTGTGCGAAGATTAGATTATTGTTTTGTTTCTGATAACATTTTGCGTTTTTCTGTACTATGTGTGAACATTTTTTTGTTCCAAATTCCGATCATAAGGCTGTTGTCCTTGAACTGAACGAGAATGATTTCACTTGAGGACCAGGATACTGGAGATTCAATAATAGTTTTCTTAAAAATGTTTTGTTTGTACAAAAATGAATAACATGTTAGATACATTTCTTTCAGACAACGAAACTCTGCATGATTTAGAGAAATGGGAAATGTGTAAGGTTGAAATAAGAAATTTTTGTATAGATTTTGGGAAAGATCTGGCGTGTAAAAAAAGAAACGAGTTACGAATGTTGCAGTCACAGTTACAAAATCTAGAAAAAGAGCTTGCCAAGGATCCTGAAAACGAAAATATTAATAAAAGATTTATGAGAGTAAAACAAACCTGGAGATTTTGCAGGCTTACAAAACCAGAGGTGCTCAGGTAAGATGTAGGCTTAAATGGATAGAAGAAGAGAAAGAGATACAAAATATTTTTGTGGTTTAGAAAAGGCACGAAGTAAAAATAGGATTATTACAAGACTGTGTAAAGAAACGGGTAACATTACTACAGATCAAAGAGAAATAATGCAAGAACAAACGGCATTCTATAGACGATTGTATACTCAGAATACTGAAGCAGCAAATGTAGAAGAAGCTGCTGACATTTTTATTGACAATGTAGGATTAAGACAGTTAGAAGAAAATGATGCAGTAATATGTGAGGTTATAGTGACATTAGAAGAGACGACATCTGCTCTAAAGAAAATGAAAAATGGCTCCACTCCAGGAAGCGATGGCTTAACAACCGAGTTTTATAAGTTTTTTTGGTCAAAATAGGCAATGTTGTCACTAACTCCTATATTGAATCTTTTAACAAAGGAAGCCTCTCGTTTACACAATGGCAAGATATTATAACTCTTTTTCACAAAGTTAAAGACTTGGATAGGGTTAAACTTAATAACTGGAGACCCATTACTCTTACTAATTCTGATTATAAAATCTCGGCAAAAGTACTCTCAGAAAGACTGGGTAAAGTCATCCATAACTTAGTCAACGAAGATCAAGTTGGCTATATAAAAGGAAGAAATATATCAACAGTGCTTTGAACCATCGATGATGTCATCAACTATTTAAATAAAACTGGAAAGGCGGGGTACCTATTAGCTAAAAAAGCCTTTGATTCCATATAAAAAAAAAAATCTTCTACATGTATTCAAAGTATTAGGATTTGGGACCGATTTCCAGAGATGGGTACAAGTTTTGACAAATGGTAACCAAAGCTGCATCAACCATGGAGGTTGGTTATCTGAGCCATTTGATGTAATTTGTGGTATAAGGCAGGGATGTCCCTTTTCCCCGTTAGCGTTCGTTTTAGCTGTGGAGTTCTTGGCAGCAAAGATCAGAAAAAGCCAAATAACAGGTATCCAAGTGCCACACTTAGGGACCATGCAAACGAACAGTACATAAAGATAAAACAACTCGCTGATGATACCATCTAATCTTAGAAAACAAAAATGATATGATTGAATCCTTAAATATTCTGAAAGCATTCGAGACATTTTCTGGTCTTAAGTTAAATATGAATAAGACCAAAGCTATAAGAATGGGTAGGAGAATAAATGAAAACAATCTGCCTTTTTCTATAGTAGAAAGAATAAAAATAC